>VZTX01023804.1:404429-590981 GCA_013400915.1 Pardalotus punctatus
CTCCTGGCACCCCGTACCCACTCCTGACTCCCCGTACCCACTCCTGACCTCAGGCTGAGTGGTTCTGTGGGGGCTGACCTGACAGCAGCCAGCCAGACCCACAAGCACCAGTTGCATGGAATCGCAGAATGGTTTGGGTTGGAAGGGACCTTAAAGACCATCTCGTTCCAAACCCTCCGCCATGGACAGGGACACCTTCCACTAGACCTGGTTGCTCCAAGACCTGTCCGACCTGGCCTTGGTATTTCATATTTAGGGGTTGTAGCATCAGAAGATGTGCACAGTGGCAGCTCTTTGCCAGTGGAGAACAAGAACTTCGATGTTCAGGGAGGGCTTCTCCTCCTCCACTGAGCCCAGAGGCTGAGGAGGTGAGATGCAGGCTGTAACATGGATCAATTCAACTCAATTCGAGAGGAAGCCAGTTTCAAAGTCAGGAACTCAGGAACACCCTTATTTTAGCTGAAGAAACCATACTGTTTCCCATTTAACGCATCACAAAACGATTCCAGAAAGATTATTTAACATACGTTTATTTTGTAATTTTGTTTCAGACTGGGAGTTTGTTGGGGTTTTAATTTTTTTACCATGGGTCAGTAACAAATTTTGGTTTAATGCAGGAATATTTCTTGTACCTACGGCAAGAGAAGTTTTTAAATAGATGTTTTTCATCCCAAACACTATAGAGTTCAGCTTTCACACAAATCACTACTTAGTCACAGCCTTATCCTCAGCAAATTAAAATATTTATTTAAATAGCCAGATTCATGTACATTATGAATCTAATGCAGAAAAAAACCCCCACCAAATTTAACAATGAAAATCATTAAAAATGAATTAATAATATTAAAAAGTCACATAGAAATATAAATAGAGTCCTGGAAAGCACAAGTCTCCTTTAAAAAGTGACATGAAAACACAATAAAAGAAAAATATATTTCTAGGAAGTAAAAGGTTAGCTTTTAGTCTAGCTTTCCTGGAATTGAAGTATCACCTCGCTGGTTCTAAAGGTTGCAGAAGAAAGTTCCTGGAATTTGTGAGGAAGTCAGACCTTCAAGCATCTTTAACCTTTTTTAATAACAACAGCAGATGGATTTTCTCTGATTTTCACAGTCCGCTTGGGCAGACTACAAAAGCGAAGAAACAAGCTTTGCCAAGAAAGCAGCACAAGGTGAGTCCCTGAGGTCTCCAGATTTTTATATTAAGTTGTACCTTTCTGTATTATTTTGTGCTCAGACTTCTCTTTTACCTTGAGCTCTGCTTTCCTGCCTCCCTTGCTTTGCTTTCCCTGTTCCTTTGCTTTCCCAAGCTCCTGCCCCTAAAACCAACACCCAGTCCCAACTAATAATTGGTACCCATCTCTTCCAAGAAAACCGAGTGTTCCCAAACCTCTGGCAAAACTGGGTCTAGCTCCACTCCTCTCTAAGGTACTGATCTCCTCAAAATAGAGGTAAAAAGAGTTGGATGGGATTTTTCTGAGGTTTCTCATGCTGCCACTGACCCCCTCCATACATGTGGTGCTTAATCTCTCCCCTTCCTCACACTTTGAAAACTGCTGCTCTGGCTAAACTGACTTGAGGAATCTGTTGTTTTCCAGGTTCTTAAAAAGAAGTCGCTTGGGAAAAAACCCGCTGTGGTTTGAGAACGATTCCACTGTTTAAAAAAATATAAAAGAGATAAATTAAATGCCAGAATGCTTGCAATATCTAGGGGGAGCAGTTTACCTATGTAAACTCACACCCTGAAGCCAAAAAACTGGTCCTGGACCACCAGCTTTCCAGGACAACACAGGACACCAAGGTCCCCTTGGGCATCCTGGCGTTCCGTCAGCTTTTCTGATGTGGCCTCCTTGTCTTTTTTCCACAGGTATGAGATCCCTGCTCTCACGAAGCCGTCGTGTAGGGATTTATTTAATGATTTAATCTCCTGAAACTTTCTCCCTGTGGGTGTCACTGCTAAAGGAAACTATTTAACTACAAACTAAATGTTATACTCCTGGGTTACTGATGCCTATGTAACTGGAAAGAATGGCAAGTTTCAGCTGCATGTTACATTTTACAGAACACAAAATAATGGGTGTTTCTATTTCAGAGCCTTTTATAAGAAAAGCACTTTGATGTTTAAATGTCAGATATATGAAGAATAGCAATTATTTTGTCATCAGTCCTGTACTAATCTTCAGTGAGGATAAATGTACTTGTTTAAGAAAAAGAACTTAGCCACATTTTTTTAAGCCATTACTGCTAAAAATTTGTCTGTGTTCTGTTCCTGGGACTCCAGGTTCACCAGAATAACCAAGTTGCTTCATGAGTTTGTAATTCAGGATTTTCAAGTATATTTAAAACAAAAAGGCAAATGCAAGTCACTCCCCACATGCACAGGGACCCTCTATTTATGTACTGAACATTTGGGTACTGATTATATTATTTTTTTAACTTTTAACTGAGAAGGGATGCATCTTAATCCCTTGCCCCTATAAATATGGTTCTCCTGTCTTTGCAGGCACATTTTATACAGACTTTTAAAAAAAAATTATTTATTTTTAAAGATCTAGAGGTTAAGTGAAAATTAATGTGCAATCACTGATATCTTTTCCAGAAACATGTAATATTAACTCCTGCACTGCAGAACTTGTTCCAAACCTAGGAGAAGAATGGTCCCTGGTTCCAGGTTTGGGAGGAACCTGGCTGAAAAGGACTTTGTAAGAGTGCAGAGAAAGGAGAGATTAGTGGAAAAGCCAGTGAAAGTTGGCCTGGCGCGGCAAAATGATGGCCCAAATAGTTACTTAAAGGTGACAAAGGGACCTGAGGTAGGTGTGTGTTTTGACTGTAAGCCATTGCTGCAATTAGTCAACATGAAATTAAGTTGTGTAATTGTGTAATAATTTGACTCAAGTGTCAGCATTGCAATGACCTCGTTTTCCAGGCTGTTATTCTGAAACCTTTTTCTCAAGAAAGTAATCCTAATTTATGTGTACCTCACCAGCAAATCTTTGTTCACATAAACACCTGTTATAATTTTCTGATTTTTTCCTATTCTGTTTTTCTTCCAAATCATAAAATGTCAATGGACTTTTACAGCTGCTCGATCAGTCATTAAAGAGCCTGAGCTGAAAAAAATTTGTTTTATAAAAAAACCCTGTAAGATCTAAGAACTCAATTTGGCAGATAACAGAACATTCTAGAAACAGAAAATACATCTCTCATTGTTTTTACATTGGGAGTTTACATTTGCAGTGAAACGTTGTGCTAAATCAGGTTCCACAATGCTGAGCCCCTACAACGGAATTCCTTTCCGGAGCAGTAAGCTTTAGTATTAGGGAAAATTAAAAATAAAAGGAGGGTCAAAACATTTGGTATAATTAATTTGTTCTGGGGTTGGCGCCGTGGAATCAGCTGGTTAATTTTCATCTTGACCAGTCATGTTTCCCCGTCAGCTCCTGTTTCCTACGGACTGATTATTCTGAAACTCGGTATAACAGACGCACACCGATATCCTTTTTTTCCTTATTAACAGCATTAATGTTTTTGCGGTGACCACAGTGATTTTCGCGGGGTGCCCGGGGTTGCTGTAGAGACCGGCCGGGCACGGGCACTGAGAGCGCGGAGGGCGTTGAGGGGGGAAACGCCCCGGCCCCGCCCCCTCCATCCGGGTCTCTCGATGCGGCCGTTGGGAGCGTTCAAACCCCGAGGCAGCCAATCAGCGCAGAGCGTGCGGCTCGCGGCAGCCAATCGACGCAGAGCGTGCTTCTCTCCGCCCGCCCACCCACTGTGCTCGGTGCCGCAACAAGCGCTGTGCGTCTGCCCAGGAAACCTTTCACGGCCAATGGGAGCTCGCTCGGCCTGAGCGGCAGGTGCAGAGGCCAATTCGAGAGGGACGAGGCCGAAGGGCCGGCAGAAAAGGACGGAAAGTGGGTGGAGCATTTGGCAGCTGTGGCGAATGAGGGGGCGTCTTGCAGAGGGGCGGTGGGGCCGGCAGCCAATGGGCGGCGGCGTGAGTGCGGCGGCTCGCTTTTTGAATTGGCGGCGGCCGCTGATGGCGGATGGCGGCGGGTGGCCCTGGCGGTGAGGGGGTACTGGGGCCGGGGGGCATGGGGTAGGGCCGGTGTGTCCGGCCCCTGTGAGGCCTCTGGGCCCCCGTGCTGCTCCGGGGCTCCTCAGGCCGCCGGCCGTTGTCCTTGGGCAGGGCGGAGCCCCGCGCACGGCGGCACCTGCTGGCTCGTGAGGCGGGAGGCTGTGGCGGTCCCTCCTCCTGCCACCGGCCACCTCCGTGCACAGGGCTCGGCAACCTTTCTGGGTGGTTCCTCGGGAGGAAAATGGGAAACGTGGGAGGTGTTTACTGTCCTTTCCTTGCTTTAGCAAACATATTTGGCTTGTGCATGTCTTGTGTTCTTCAGGCTTTCCACAAACTGTTGGGAAGTCATTTCTAAGTGTTGTGCTGTGGGGGCTTTAGCTCTGTCGGAAGCCTGTAGTGATGGTGTTCTGTCTTTCGCTTCTTATGTGAGGGAAAACTGTTCAGTTTGTGTCTGTGTGTGCTGCTTGTTCTCCTCTGTATCCTGGCATTTTCGGTCCGTAAGTTTAGTGACCAGTATTACATTTTTAATTATTATATGACTATTAAAACAAGGAATATTTAAAAATACACCTAGGATGGAATCTCATAAATAAATAAATTTGAAAATCCATAAAGGAGATCAACGCCCAGACCAAAATATGGGCTTCTTCAAATATACAATGAAATTCTTTATAAGTTCATATGCATGTTATTTGGTATAACAATAACCATATTGCTGTCTCAGATGTCTAAGAAAGAATCTCTAGGATTTAAGTTTAATTGTGCCTTTAACTGGAGGATTTGTTTTCTTCTGAATTTACATGCAATTGTCTTGGTGGTAATCATTATTAACGATCTGGTTTGAATCTTCCAAAGTTATGCTTCCCTCCACCCTTACTGCCAAAAAAATAGGTAACTATTTAACAGTTCCTGGTGGTGACTTTGTAACATTCTGGCCATGTGGTTCCCCAAAGGCTCTTTAAGATTGAGGTTACTCTTCTCTTGTGCTGTCTTAAACTGCTCTGAGAAGAATGAGGTGAGTGACTGGTACTTAGGTTTAGGAAACTTAATTCCATGGAACTGCACAGCTGTGTGTGACCTGGACATTGAAACTAAGGTGACAAGTTTGGTAACTGAATATGTCTAGGATTATGATAGATTTGTAGTGTTGACTTACTACTCATTGCTGTGTTAGGAACTTGTGTATTATGAAGACCTGAATCATACCCAAGAGCCCCAAATGTGATCTCCTAATCTCTAGAGATTAAATATTTTCTGTATTGCTGTTATGCCTAAGTGCCCATTTTTTTTTTCTTCTGACTTTGCTATGTAATAGAGTTATCAGTACACAGCTTCAAAAATGGTATGTGCTGTTCTCTAGGGATTTTACTACCTCAAGAGTACTCTTTAAGACAATGCTTTAGTGCAGTATTTGAGTATCTGCTCTTTTAAAGAGGTATTTACTGTCACGAGAGAAACTTCAGTCGAAGTGCTACAAAGGGTTATTAAACGACAGCAGTTCTGCTGCAGTTGCTGCCCTAGGCAACTTCTGATATCACTATGTAAACATTGAAATCTGTGTGTGATGAATCACAGGAAATGCACCCTGCTTGCCTCATGTGTGAGAGAAAATGTGCTGTGTGTTGGGCAGGTGTCTTAGGAAGAACTTTCTGGTGCAAGATAGAATTCTCCCTTTCCAGTAAGTGTCAGGTTTGATGGGCAGGGAGTACACAGGTACTTTCTGTTTGAGAAGACAGGAGGCCTCTTTGTCTGATGATCAAAGGGTACTTCTACTCTATTATAGTTAGTGTAGGACAATAGACGAGACTGTACAAATAGACATAACCATGCATTTCAACTTTGTCAAGACTCTCAAGCATTTTTAATTTTTCTGTGAGTAAATAGTGCTGGTCTTGCTCTCTGGGTGCTCATTTTTAACCACAGTATCTCTAGCCAGTTAAGCTTTTTTAAATGAGCACTTGAGTTTGTGCTTCCCTGTGCTCAGAGCTGAAGCTCCCTCTCTGCAGCTCTCTGTGTAGATGAATTACAGAACCATTTGTGTAACAGCTTTGTTGTCAGTCCTTTCTATCAATTATGTTACTCTTGATGTTCTTTCAGAGCTGCTCGATCAGTGTGAGTGGGTGTTCAATAAGAGCCTAAATGTTTTGCTTTCTGAAGTCGCTTCCGACAGCCTTAGTCATAGAACTCATATTAAAATGTGCTTTTGGCACTTTGTTTGGCCCCTCTACCTTCCAGCTGTTGAAGAAAGAAACGAGGCATAATCATGGCTGACAACAGTACTCTGGTGTCTGAAACTGGAAGGAGCCTCTTGGCTGATTCTTCTGTTCTTGATTCAAAAATTATAGAAACCTCCAAAGAGAATGTATTTCGTGCAACTGTTCTGGATGTTGAAGGTAATGGGGGAAGTTTATGGCTACTCTGTTTTTGCAGTACCTGATTACTTTGTTGGTATTTAGTAGCTTTTCAAAACCAAAAGTGCTTTGAACTCCATAATTGTACATAGAGTAGGCAAAGGGGTGTTGATCTGGGATCCTTTCATTAACAAAGGGACTGTCTTAATTTTTTAACTCCTCTTGTTATAAAGATTTGGGGTTACAGCCCAAATCAAGTGAGTCTTCTGGCTGTTGTCCAGAAAGCTGTCACTTCTATTTGATGGCTCTTTTATGGAATAAATCATTCCAGGTGACATTTTGACACTAGTATTTGGAAACTACAGCTGCTCTGTCGTGTATAGGTAGACAGATTAATATGTAAACCGCTGGAGAGATTAATAGTCTTGAGCTCAAAATTAATTCAAGAACAAATTTTGAAATTAAAAAACAGCAACCAATGTTTTCCTCCAAGACAGTAGCCAAAATCTGCTGGTGGTCTGTTGATGTAAATGACATGGAGGCAATACTTGTTCTTCCTCCTAATATTTTGAAGGCTTATTAATGCATGCAGAAAAAAGAACAAGACATCTAATCTCAGTTCTGACGTTCCTGGTAACTGCTCAGTTTCACCAAGAAAGTAATGGGCCTTGTCAGGCAGGAACACAGAAACTAGAAAAGATATCAGCTGTCTATTTTCCATACTAGAAAGGTTGGTGTCTAAGTTGTTTGGGTATACCTTAATTAAAGGACATGCTTCTTGCGGTAACATTTATTTTCCATCTTGTTCCTGATAAATAAGGAGCCTTGAAAAGCTGCTGTCTTCCTGTATTCTACACATTACTGCTTGATTGAGACATAACATGGATTTTTCTGCTAAAATACAAATATTATCCTTGTTTCTCTCTAAGCAGAAGAAATGCCTCAAATAGAAACAAGAGTGGTTTTGGTTCAGGAAGCAGGGAAACGTGAGGAGCTTCTGAAAGCCTTGGAGGTATGTGGGCCTGAGATAAAACAGTCATTGGAAGGACGTGTTATGCCTTTAGACTTCTAGTAACCAATTTGCTTCTGTACTAAAATTCTCTTCCACAGACCATTAAGATAATGGAAGTACCTGTTATAAAGATAAAGGAAAGTAGTCCTGATAAATCAGAAGAAAAACTAATAAAAAGTATTATTCATATGGTATGTCATGCAATTAAGCACACGTAATTGCATGCAGCATGTTACACTTCACTGGAACTGAAATGTGCACACGCTTTAATTTGGATTAATTGGGAATAATGGTCACAATATATGCTAATAGTTCTGATGGCGTCACAGCTCATCAAAATCCGCACTTTTTTTACAAACACTTTCTCAAATATGGAAGTAATATCTGCATCTCTTACCTAGTGATCTTTTCTAACAGGGGCATGCAAATATCCATGGGGACGTTCAACTGCATGCTCCTATTCAGTCACACATAAGTTTGTGCTATGAACTGACTTTGTAATTGTCAATGGACTCCTCTTTCAATTGAAAGCTGCATTTAAACTGAAGTGCAAGAAATGCTTTTCCTTGTCCTGATGTGAAAAACACAAAAAATAAAGTTCGGAACTAATGATTGAAATTGGAATGGACCAAATTCTCAGACCCCTTAAAATATCAAACAATGAACAAATTCTATTTCTTTTCTTTCGGATGTGTATGGAGCTTGCTGTTGCAAGCTGGATGCTACTTTTTAGTAGCATCCCAAAGTTCCCTGAGCTGTTCTGATAGTCTGAAATTTCATTTATCTTTTGAGCTTTGGGGTTTTTTCTATCTAGCTATCTCCAGTGCTACATTATCAGTGTGAACTGATATGTAAACTGCTAAAGCAACCAGAATTCTGATTCTTCAGAAGCAGGAATTAAGACATGCAGTCTTATAGCATGCAGCAGTTCATAGCTATTCTTATGCTAGAGAACAGTGCATTGCATTCAGCTTTCACAAATCCTAACTTTGTCTCTGAAATATGAATCATACATTTTTCTAATGGTCCAAAATAAACATCAGTTGAATTTTATACCAGTGCAAGCATGTTGCCTGAATAATGCTTTCCCTTTCATCCCTGTGCATCAAGGAAATTAAAATGCCCTACATGAAGACAGACACGGTAGAAGAGCTTGGAGATTCCGATTCCCCGGAATTTGAGACGATCTTCGTTGTATCAGACTTCCAAGCTCCCATCTTTACCAACCTCTGCAAGGCAGATTGCCGCGTCATTGGGCCGCCGGTCGTGCTGCACTGTGCACAGAAAGGAGAGGTGTGTGCTTCCTGCTGAAATCAGCTGAGTAGTTCTCTGCTGCAGTGAGTTCACAGTAAAATCTGTCTTGCTTTTCCAATCAGAAACATTTTTAGTAAGAGAATTTCAGGAAAAGTGAGTTTCTAATGCTGTGTTAGAATATTGCATGAAGTGAGAAAGTGCAGGCAGATAGTGGTACAGCTACAACTGCTGCTGTAGTTGTGGAAGTTGTTGATCACTAGTTGGGATTGTGCCATTAGGAAAGGCAGCATAGTATTGGTTCTTCAGTAATAACTTTATATTTCCAAAAGTTGTCATGTAGGATAGATAGACTGGAGAGGAAATAAAAGGATGGAGCTCTACTTGTGGAACTTGGGGATGCTCTACTTGATCAGAATGCTGGTAGGCCTGGAGCTGAGGTATAACTGAATACACCGACTTGGGCTAGTGTCTGCCATATTTTTAGTACTAGAAATAACAGAACTGCATTAAAGGTAATGTGAAAACTTTAATGGGAACAGTATGCTGTTGACTGATAAGCTTTCTTCTTCCTTTCAGCCTTTACCTTTCTCCTGCCGTCCACTGTACTGTGCAAGTATGTTGAACTTGGTACTGTGCTTCACAGGATTCAGAAAGAAAGATGAATTAGTAAGACTTTTTTCTTCTTTGGATTGTTAAAACCATGTTAAATATATTTTCAAGATAATCTTCTGTTCTATCACCCATAGGTTTAACCATAGCTCAAGCTTGTATGGGGAAAATGAATTCTTTGTTCTTTTGTTCAGTTGCAAGTCCAGAGACAGTGATATTTGAAGATGGGAACAAAAGTTTGTTCAAGTAATTTTATCTGTGTCATTTTTGGTCACTTTTAACTGCTCTAATGCAACAGGGCTTAAAGATTTGTACATTGAGGCTTCAGATAAGATGATGTTTACCCAGTAGTGTCCCTTGTTTATGTACAGGTGGTAGAATAGCCAAGTAAAGATTTGTAGCCCTGTTCAGAGCAGTTGCAGGCATGTTATCTTGCTGCTGTGCTGTCGTAGTATCCTGCTATCAGAATTTTACTCTTTGTTTGATACTCTAGTACTTTTCCATTTATGTGAGGCAGTTGCCATCTTATTTCCTTACTGGACACCTGGGAATCAACAATATGGCTCCACATCTTCATCCAAAAAAAAAAAACCCCAAACTGAAAGCCTTTGCCTGATTTTGGGTTTAGTTAGGTTTGATCTAGAATTTACTAAATCAGCAAGGAAAACTTACTTCAAATCTAATATGTGTGAGAAGGTGAAGGCATTATGTATGATGATCATAAACTGGTGGCTTGGATAGTCTTCACAGTACACATTAAGGCTTGAAATGAAAGGAAATTGTAATAGTTCTTTTGATGTATCAGCTTTATCTTCTGTAGATGTAAACAAGGTTTTTTAAGAACAGAGTATTTCTATTTCTAGACATTTAATGTAACCTTCTGTAACTTGATTTTTAAACCACTTTTGTACTGCTCTCACACTTCAGAAGATACTGAAAACTCTTCATCTTTATTTTTCAGGTTAACCTCGTGACCTTGGTTCATCATATGGGTGGAATTATTCGAAGGGACTTCAGCTCAAAAGTTACTCATCTGGTGGCAAACTCAACACATGGAGACAAATTCAGAGTATGTAAGCTTGAGGTGGTGTTTCATGGAAACCTTTGAAATTTGGCTGTTGTAGACTAAGTTTGTTCATT
The DNA here is from genome assembly GCA_013400915.1 of Pardalotus punctatus. Lineage (NCBI taxonomy): Eukaryota > Metazoa > Chordata > Aves > Passeriformes > Pardalotidae > Pardalotus > Pardalotus punctatus. The sequence goes on from VZTX01023804.1 coordinate 414,867, forward strand.
ATACTTCAGCTTGGAAGCTGCTGTTTTTTCCTGTACTAACAGCAAGAACTTGTAATGGTGAATTCATCTCTGCCTGGTGTTGAGCTTTGGCATGTTATTGAGTCTGTGGGAGTTCTAAGTAACATAAATTGAATGCAGAGATTTTGAAATAGACAAGTATAGTAAATAACAAGATTCGAAATGGTAGTGATGCTACCAGTAGTTAAGACAGTGATTAACAGGTGTTTATGTACCAACATGGCTGCTCTTGTCTGTCTAAACAATAACCTTTGAGGTAACTTGCAAAAAGCTTTAGTACTTAATTGGTGCATATCTTCTTTTAAAAATGATTTTTAACTTGTGATGGATGAGGTTTCAAACTTTGCTTTATGCATAAACAGACATGAGCGTGCTTTTTCTTTTCTGATTCTAAAAGGGAAACATTCGGGACATTTGTGTTCAGTTTAGAAGTAAATAAATTTTATAGGTTTTTGTACCATTTAATATGACATCTCAATGTCTATGCCTCTTGACTCCCCCTTGTTTGAATTGTTGGAAGGATGTAGGTTTTTGTTTTAGTTTGTCTTATAATCTTAAAGTTTAAAGAGAAGTCCTATTTTCTGTTCAAACACTCCTTTCTGCCAACTCAAAGGGGAAAAGGTAGGAAAACTGTACAATCTCTCAAGGAGTCATGGCAGTTACCTTTCAAATAGTCACTTTCTCTTTGATAAAAGCAGGCTGGGATATTTTTCTTCATACAAAGTATCAAAAGCAGAAAAAAGATCTCATATTCCACTGGATCAGAGATTTGATTTTGTTTTTGTGAGCGATGAATGATATCAAACTAACAAAATGGTGCACTTTTGAGGAAATGTCAAAATAGCTATTGATCTGATCTAGTCACTGAATTCATACATTCTAACTCTGGGGAGCTGCAGTTGGATATAACTCTTGAAGGAATATATTCACTTTCTGCAGTTTCTGTCTTGAAAAAGTAAAAGGAAGGTTATGAATTTTTCCTCATGTGGGAAAAAGATTTAGATGGAAATAATTGGTACAACTTATACTTTTCCTGTTTTTTAGATTGCTGTAAGTCTTGGTATTCCTATTGTGAAAGCTGAGTGGATTTATAAGGCATGGGACAGAAGGAATGAAATGTAAGTGTTTATTTTCCTTTGCCTTCACCTTGCATCCCATTCACCTGAAGTGTTGTGAACTTCTGCTTAAATACTGACATGGCACTGACTTAGTGACCTTCTCATGCATCTTCTCTCTTTCAGTGATTTCTGTGCAGCTGATGATGACTTTAGAAATCAGTTCAAGGTTCCTCCCTTTCAGGATTGCATGTTAAGTTTTCTGGGGTTCTCTGATGATGAGAAAGCTAACATGGAAGAAATGACAGAAATGCAAGGTGGTTGTTTATGAAAACCTGTGGGGAGAATGGGGTAGAGTTTTTAATGACAGATGTCACAGAACTGTTAAGTGAGATACTAGTTTCTAACAATATTATTCTTTACTCTTGCTAATTTGCCTTTCTTTTTTTTTTTTAATCTAGGAGGACATTATTTACCAGTTGGAGATGAAAGGTGTACACACTTGGTGGTTGAAGAAAATACAGTAAAAGATCTTCCATTTGAACCTTTAAAAAAACTTTATGTTGTAAAGCAAGAGGTTAGTGCTGATAATTCTTGAAAGAATGCTGCTATGTAGAGCTGTGTGTGCCACATGCCAGCATGTGGCTTATTCTGAAAAAATATCTCCCATACCAACTGTGTTACTATAATAGATTATTTTGAATATTTTTAACTTTGGGTGAAGCTCTATGATATGTTTCTAATGTGTGTTTTCTTTTTTGCTTTAGTGGTTTTGGGGAAGCATTCAAATGGATGCCAGAGCTGGAGAGTCCATGTATTTATTTGAGAAGGTATGTTGAACACTCACACAATGCACAGCATATGTTGGTGGTAAAATTATCATGCACAGAAGTGTGTGTGGGGCCAGAGATCAGATGGTTTAAAACAACATTTAAGTTCCAGATAATCCATTATAAATTTTATACATAGAATACTAATTTGGAATTAAACCTTTTTTCTGCTTCCCAAACGGTTTACTTTTAGTCAAACAAAATACTACTGTGGTTTCCATTTTAAAAAGGGAAAAAAAAAAAGCTTCACCCATTTTACCTCTCCTTCCTTAAGAAGTTTCCTTTTGTTTTGTGTGTTGATGACTGTAATTAAGGTATCTCTGCACTGAGTTGAGCAGGACACAGAGGATAAACCCACTAAATGAAGTTTTCTTTTACTGCAGTCGGAGAGTCCTGACTTCAAGAAGTCGGTGTCCCTGCTTTCCCTGAGCACTCCCAACAGCAACCGCAAACGGCGCCGTTTGAAGGAGACTCTTGCTCAACTGACCAGGGAAACAGACATGTCCCCGTTCCCTCCTCGGAAACGCCCCTCAGCTGAACATTCCCTTTCCATTGGGTCCTTGCTGGATATTTCCAACACTCCTGAGTCAAGTACTGCCAGTGGAGGTAGAGCTAAAAACTTCCCTTTGGCCTCACCTACAATGTTTAAGAGCCCTTGCTTGCAAGTGGAAATGGTGGTGGTAGGGAATTCTTACAGGTTCTGCTACAGATTTGTAAAGTAATTCCAGGCTTTTGCCTTTTTGAAGTCTGGAGGGGAAAAAATGGAGTGAAGAGTTCAGACACAGGGCAAGCTGCCTCTTATCATCACAGTAAGCATGTTCGTATCTGAAGGAAGACATAGGGAGGTGCTAAATAGGAAGTACAGTCCAGTGTTACTCCAAAATGCTTCAAATACTCTGCTGGAAGTCTGTAGCAAATTAGCAGCATAGTCAACAGTAAATCATCTAAAATACTCTCAGTAGCACCTAATCCTTTCTTCCTGATAAATAAGGTATTAATAATAGGGTGAAGTTGTTGACCTGCCGATAAATGGCTTATTAGTTTCAGTCTAATTTTGAGGAATAATGTATTACTGTTCTATAATTAGGCTGTAATAAAGAGAGACATTTTCTTGTAAGAGCCCTGATAACTCTACAATATAGCCTTTTTGAAAAAAACCCCCAAACTTCACTTAAAAATTCTGAAGTTAGTTTTGTTTTTGGTTTTTTTTGTCTTTGAGGGTGTGCTTTTTTAGGGGATCTATTGTAATAAAGCGGTATTTTCTTTTGGTAATATCTCTTCATCAGAAACACCAAAATCCTGCGCAAGGCCTTCCAAAAACTCCACTCCTCTTCCTCTCAAGCAGTCTGCAAGATGGCAGGTTGCAAAGGAATTGTATCAGACTGAAAGTAACTATGTTGATATTCTAACAACAATCATTCAGGTAAGCTGGATTTCAAGCCAGTCCAGGTTGACTGTAATAAGATATCCAGTGTTTACATTAGTTAGTATTTTCAACTGTTTGTATTATACATTAATTAGTATTTTCAACCTGTGATCTGCAGCCTTTTGAGGGTCTAGGTGCATCAAAGCTTCATAGGAAGATGACAATATAAACAGTCTTATGTAATTTTACTGATGTATAAGAATACTCAGTTTCAGGTTGGGAAAATACAATTTCTAATCTGGCATCTGCAGTGGAATTGCAATTTATATGGAAATTGCAAGTGTTGGGAAAATAGGATCTTCATGACTAATATTTGAGATATTAGTGAATAGAGGGAGATGGCAGAGGGAAAAATAATTTTTTTTTTTTTTTAAATTATTCCAAGAAGAGCAGAATAGCAAACAACTTACAGGAAGAGCTTAATTTCTTGAAAGTTTATTTCCATTGCAGCTGGTTAACGGCTTAAAGAATGAGCCAACGTGTGTGAGTAGAAAAAGAGATGAAAGGGGGTTATGCTGTAGTGATGTATCAAACTAAGTGTTTGTGTCTTCAAACCACTCTCCATAACCCACTCTTGCTGAATGGAGACGTCTCAAGATTATGACTGCAGGAAATTATGATCTAGAAGGAAACCACTGTTGCTTTCATAACTATTTCTAATACAAGATTTGGCAGGTGGGAGGGCACTGACTTTTTTTCTCTTAATTCTTCAGTTATTTCAAGTTCCACTGGAGAAGGAAGGACAACTTGGGGGACCAATCCTTGCGCAGGAAGAGATTAAGACCATATTTGGCAGCATTCCAGATATTCTTGATGTGCACACTAAAATCAAGGCAAGCTGCACCTTCTCCCCTGTAGGGGAAGTTTGTAGAGACTTTGAATCTTTTTCTGCATGTTTTCAGTTGCATCTGTTGTATGGGTATAGATTCTTCCTGGTGCTGATACATTGTCTTTCAAATAGTGGCATATGCCTGTTCCCGGCAGCATTTCACAGCAGGCTTGTAAAATAAAGAGACTTGCCGACTGCCTGCAACTTGGTGATTTGTTTTCATGTTTTTTGTTGTTTTTTTCTGACCACTGGGGTCCAGTCTGGTTAGTCACACTGGGTATTGATGTGTGCCCCCTGAGACTGAGATGAAAGTAGAGCATGTGTGTCCATGTGTCAAACTGGAGTCACCTGTAGCATGCAGTGTAGGGAGAGTTGCTTTGATGTAGCTGTTGTGTTTTCCTTCATCTTTGGTGTAATAAAGATATGAGCAGTGGCAGCAGCAAAGCAATATTAGTGATGACTTCTTTTCACTTAAGGTGAATCCTGAACCTTCAGTCCCTCTTATTAGCTGATGGTGAATGAGCTTGATCCTTATCAAGCTGATACAGGCTTAACAGCTTGGTCTCACTTTCCTTGACACCCATGACTAGCAAGTCAGGGGAATCTATCCTAGTTGTATTTCAATCCTGTCTTATGGACTTAAGTCCTAGATTAGTTGTGCACTCTTAATTAGAATTGATTTGACTGTTTTCTGTGTATTCTTTTTCAATATTCTTCTGGGATGTGTTGTGTAGTGTGTTGGATACAGCAGTGTCTTCTTGTTGCAGAGTTGGCTAGTCCTGCTATGCTGCCAGGCTCTACTTGCATTGATTTAAAAGTACATATTTTTATTCAGTAAGCCTGAGATCTCTTGTTTTGAGCCCTCAGTAGACTGGAGGGGCTGAATGTGGAATTGTATAGCTTTTAGGATTGCATGTTTTGTGAGCATGAAAATACACCTAATGATGTGTGTTTGGCAGAACACTGATCCCATTTAATGGCTTTATGCAGTTTATGCTCAGCTTGTTTTCTCCCCCATCCCTGCATGTGTTCTAGGAAGACTTGGAAGATCTTATGATAAATTGGACTGAAAGCAAAAGTATTGGTGATATCATTCTCAAATATGTAAGTTCCTGTTTCTTTTTCTGTTCTCACAACTGTTATCTTGCATTACAAACAATCCACTTCTAGAAGCTAGCAAACACAAAGCACTACTGAGAAAGAACTCTAACTTGAATCATTGTATTTTTTTTATTTAGACTTTTCAGTTGAGTTGGGGGATTTAATCCATGTCAAGTTTCAGTGTGTGTCTGTCCACTGGTATAAGGGAGTAAAACTACAAATAGCTACAGTTTGAGAACTGTAATTTGAAGCACTGCAGATGCACTTTTTACTCAGACATCAAAAAAAACACTTCCTGTACCCTTAGCTATCTGCTGCCTCTGATCAATAGTAAAGAACTGGGAAAATAACTTTTCACAGAAGCTTCTTGTGTTCTTTCTTCAAGACTTGAGATGTGTAAGTGAATGAGGACTCCTTGTTTTCTCAAGTACAGAAGGTGTAGAACAGGAAAGCTAGGTCTGGGCCTTCAGTGGATTTGAACATAGACAGTGTGCTAGGTATCTTGTGCTTTTACTGATCTGATGATTTTGAGACAAATGGTGCTTGTCATTCAAGTTTTCAGTCTAAGGTATTGCTTCTGGTGGTTTTAAAGGTGATTGCAGTAAATGGGAAAAAATACTTGTCTGAAATTTCCAAAATTCTCACCAAAAGCATCTTGCTAGGTGAGCACCTGCCTCCCACTTGAGCTGCTCAGCAGCTTCTAAGATTGTCACATGTTTGCTGGTGAGAGCAGCCTGCGTTTAATCAGCAGCATCAATCTTGGGCATCTGGCATGCAAAAATCTCTTAACTTGTTCTGAGAACACGTATGGGTTTACAACATATTTTTTATTATTTTTTATTGCAATGTGCCTTTGAGCAGCTTTGTATGGCTCAGGGCATATGAACATATGTACAATGATACATAATATGTAAAGCAGAGCCCTAACAGTTGTTTCTTTCAGTCAAAAGACTTGTTGAAAACATACCCTCCATTTGTGAATTTCTTTGAAATGAGCAAGGAGACGATCACAAGATGTGAGAAACAGAAGCCAAGGTTTCATGCCTTCCTAAAGGTAAGTGTCTGCAGAACTGTCTAAGAGTAGAACATGGAGGCTGTTATCATGTACTGCTGAATGTGGTAGATGGAAGAATGTGACATTTTGAAAGCTTGAAGGAATGGGAGCATCTCTTGGTGAGACAGAAACCAGAAGGATTTGAGCTTCAATCCCTCAAGCTCCTCGTATGACCCTTTCATAATAGCTCTGAGTTCCACCTATGTTAAACAGCTTTCAAGGTAGTTGGATTACATGCATTTGTTGCTGGAAAAAGTTCCTCCCAAATACATGTCTTCTCTCTTCTGTGAAGATAGCTAGAGCTGCTGCTTTGGCTGGTCCCTTCCCTGAGTTTGTAAGACTTGTATTTCTGAAGTAGCTTTTAGCTTTCTTTGGGCAGCTGTGAAGCTCCAAGGAGGTAGAATTTCTCAGTGTTCTTGTGACTAATGGATAGGAATCTAACAGTGGAGATCTAACAGGAAGATGATCTTCAAAGACAATTATTTGAAGATGAGTCTTAAGACTCTTGAGCTCTTCAGATATGTGTGTACTGTTAATAGTGCAGTATAGCTTTAACTCCTCTACTGTATCCAAATAATCAAGTAATCACACTGACAAGTTTCAGCTTGTGTTTTCTGAGGGGCTAGGAATTACATCCAAGTATTGATATCTAAAAGATGGGGAACAAATAAGAGAACAGGCTGTCCCCTGTCCCACCCCACATTAGCACCTGAAACGAGGGCTGAGGGGTTGATATGGACACTTTAAAACTAGACATTCTGAGAATATAAACCACCCTGCAGTTTTGAATATAATGTGGTTTTTAATTTGCTCTGTTAATGACTGTGGTAAACTGCTCACACTTGTATAGCAATGCTAATTTCAAGGAAGGCAGTTTTTCTCTTATATTGTGCTTTTCTTTTGAATGTGTGTAAAAGAAAAAGTAAACATTCTTTTCTATTTCCCAGATAAATCAAGCTAAACCTGAATGTGGCCGCCAAAGCCTAGCTGAGCTCCTTATCCGTCCTGTTCAAAGGCTGCCCAGTGTTGCCCTACTACTAAATGGTAACTTAGTGATGTAATTTTTATTAGTTTGTCTGTGAAGGTGTTAAAACCACAAGATAATGTCTACTTTTTGTCATTAGCGACAGCTTTTCTCATGTAAAACAAACCCGATTATGTGAGTTAACTATGATTACTGTCAGTCACTGAGACCCACTACTGAAGAAAACATTCTTCTGACTAAATTCCACTTGTTCATACATTTGTATGCAGGATACAGATAGAGGAACAGTTTGCACTGACAATTCTGTCTCTTCAAACAAGAATATAATTGAGATTCAAATGAAACTAACATAAACTAGAGAGCATATCATATTGGCAAGGCTTACAGTTTTACATGTTCCACCTTGTATCAGCCACTTGCTGTAATAATGATTTTGTTAATAAAAGTAATAAAAACCCACATAAATCACCCTTTGCTTCATGTAGAAAGAGACTTCTATGCTTGTCTCTGCACTTTGATTTAATTTTATTTAATAGTTTAAGGGGTTTTTTTTTTTTGTATTGTATGCGATCTGGGTTTTTTCCTAGTGAGTTGCCTGGAAAACTGCTGCTCAGCCTAGTACCCCACTTAATCAGTGCCATTTGGACTCCAGGATAGATCTGATTTCTTCAGTCAGCTTATCTTAACTCAGTTTAAACTTGAGTTTTTAATCTTTCTTTTCAGGCACTTACGATGGGTGTGGAATTTTTATTTCTTTAATTTTTTTCTTTAATTGTAGATATTAAGAAACATACAGCAGAAGAGAACCCAGATAAAGTAACTCTAGAGAGAGCTATTGAATCATTAAAGGAGGTGATGACGTAAGTCGTGTCGATTCTATGAAACATACTGTTAAACATACTGCATTTAGATCCCTCTGTTCTTTCTAAGTTGCTGTCAATGTTTTGTTGCCACAAGTAACAGAAAGTAAACATAACTGTATGTGTTCTTCAGCCTCCCTTTGGCTGCTGTTGTCGCTTTGGAGCTCTGTGCCAGAGCTCTGAAGGAGTCTGTGAGGTTGTTACCCAGCACTAGTACCTGAACCTCTGCTGACTCCCTGCCTCAGCAGGAAACCTCCCCAGTCCTCTGTTCTGATCCAACTCTTATTTTCATCTGTTCCCTCTGGAATGGAGGAGATGGGTTTTGTCTTTACTTCTATATGCATATATCCACTGAAAGGACACATTTTTGGTGGGAGATTAGTTTCTCTTCTCTATTAGCTCTTCTTGGCACTGTTCCATGAGTTAATTAGCTGAAATCTGAAGTTTAGATTGTAAGTCTCACCTCTTTTGAAGTGTGGTGTGTGTCTCCAGCAACGAGAACTCCTGCATTAATTGGGTAAATGTTTGTCCAGTTTGAACCACAACTTTTAAATTGTAATCTTGCATCTGCTGTTTGGTGAGCTGCAGTCCTGATTTGGGGGGATAAAGAGCTGTATTGTGTCTAGTTCAAAATCTTGTGGGGTGGGGAAGGGGAATTCTATATTAACTGAATGGTGTGTCAAGTGCAGGTGGCATGACACGGAGAGTGTTCTAGGGCTGGAGTTTCCTGTGTAATTGCATGTGGTATTTGGCTATTTTGTCAGGCAAGTGTGGCAAGTGCTGCTGTGTAAATTCTATCCCTGAATGTTTAGCTTTATTATTTTTGTATGTCTTAAATGCAGTGCATTTTGCTGTTGCTTGGTATTGAAGATTAATATAATATGCTTCCCTTAGACACATTAATGAAGACAAAAGAAAAACAGAGGCACAAAGGCAGTTCTTTGATGTTGTCTATGAAGTGGATGGATGTCCAGTAAGTAATTTCTCCAATGCAGATCTATTAAATGACTGCACTATTCTGTTCCCTTTGCAAAATTGTATGTATTTACGATGCAATGGTCCTGGTTTAAATAGATTGCCCATGTTAAGCGTAAGCAAGCAGTAATCCAGCCCTTGAACTAAATGCTTAATGAGCTTTTTGCTTCTGTCACTTAGGCCAATCTCCTGTCCTCTCACCGGAGCTTAGTTCAGCGTCTGGAAACTGTAGCGCTTGGTGATGACCTCTGTGACAGGGGAGAGCAGGTCACGCTCTTTCTGTTCAATGATTGCCTAGAGGTAAGATGACTATACAAGTACATCTCGTGAGCTGAATTGTAAAAGGCTTGACACTGCACATGAATATAAATAAGTAAAATTTAAGAACTTTTGAAGCAATCAACAGATTGCTGATAGGTCAACACATGCTGATGTTTCCTTTCCATTAGCTACTGTATAAGCTAAAATATTTAGTCGTGTCTGCATGGTTGAGAGGTGTTAATGTAGCCTTTAATAGCTTGCAGCCAGAGTAAAAACATAAAAGCAGCTTAATATGTTAAAAAATGTTTATCTGAATAGCACTTTGAATAGTTCCAATGGATGAAAAAGCACTGGAGTCCTTGGCTCAGCAGGTTATTTGTCCTTTTAAAGTTTAGTTTTATTTAATGGGAGTAAATAGTGGGCCTCACTATTTCAGAATAGATCTGTCTGTTCTTAGGCTACCAAAAAAAAAAAAAATCACAATGAATGCCATAGACTAAAAATATGTTAGGAAGAACTAGAGGGGAAAAATCTAACTGGGTTTTGGTGACTAATGTAGAGAAACTGAAGTTATAGAGGATACTTCCATAAAGTACTTGTTGCTGTCTGCAGCAGTGAAGAACATTGCCTTCACAGAAGACCAACCATAAAATAATTCAAAATTAGTGCTGTCCTAAGCAGCACTTAGAGACAAAAGCCTGTCGTTTTGACTAGTGATGAACTCTTCCTGGGAGGACAGTTGACTCAGTTTCATCACTTCTTGTAAAGGAAGGAAAGGAAAATAAAACCACTTTTATTAAAACTTCTTGGCTTGTCTCCTGCACAAGAGACAAGCAACTGGAGATGCCTTACTTTAACATACAAGTATCTGACATGTTTTTTGTGCAAAGCCTGCTCAATGGTAACAGCAAGTGATGTTTCCAGGATGTAACACACCACACCTTATGTTGGTTCATGCATATAGATGTCTTTTCTGTTTAAATCTAGACTACCTTGTGGTAGATTTCAAAGGGCCTTGTTTGTTATGTAGAGTAGAATTGAGGTCTGTAATGCAGAATTACTTCCTCTCTAGGTATTTTAAAAAAATTATTGTATTTTTCAGCTGAGTGTTTTGATGCCAAGTAACAAATATTCATGGGCCACTTGAACTGTAGGGAGTGAATAGTGAGATAAGTGAATTCCTTTAAGATTTATCTGTTAGAATAGCAAGGTTTTCTGTGCCTGCCTATATAGTAGAAGGTAGAAGAATAGAAAGGAAACAATGGCAAGAGATCTTCCAACAGACCCTTTCTCTTCTATTTAACTGCAGATTGCAAGGAAACGGCATAAAGTTATCGGAGCTTTCAAGAGTCCCCATGGCCACACAAGGCCTCCAGCATCTCTCAAGCATGTTGTTCTCATGCCTCTCTCCCAGATCAAGAAAGTCCTGGACATCAGGGAGACAGAAGGTCTGTGTGTTTGGAAATGCTGTGGTAGCTAATGAAAACTGTGTTTCAGAGTATGGAGGAGGAAGCTCTGCTTTTGTGGGATGGAATGTTAAGGTATATTTATGGTGTAGTATGTTAGGTGTGTAAAATCTTAGTAAAAGCTTCTGTTTGAATCTCTGTATGAGCTTGAGAATTCCTTGCGCTGATACCTTGTGGCTTTTCAAGAATCACTGCAGGATGCTGAATTTGGCAGAACTACTACATGGCATTAGCATAAGCCAACCAGTTGGCAGTGTGAGATAAACAGAGTTAAACACTTGACAGCTCTGGATTTACAAAATAAAAACCAAACTTCAGCCCAGAGCATTAGACTGGCCAGAGAAAAGTGCTGTTGGTGTGAAACCAGATTTTCTTTTAAGTGGTGATGATAATGCTCTGGAGGAGCTGTGCTTGGCATCTTTAAAGATGACTTAATTTCATTGTCTGCTTTGCCATTCTGCTCCAGCCTGGATAGTGACTTATAAAGAATCTAGTCACACCAGTTGCTAGATTTCTATCCTGGCAAGATTTGGTGTTTCACTGTAAGTGATGATATGCACATCATATGTTCTGCTTTTTCTCTGAACCACCTGAACATAGAAACCCAATTAAAAAGAGAAATGGCAAAGAGGGTAGGTGGGGCTGACTACTCTGCAGGTTATTTGGTCAATAATCAGATATTGCATGAACAGCTGATTGCAGCCTCTTGATGATGGCTGTGGACAGAACTCTTCTGTTGTGAGTGATACAACAAGCTATTGTGGAAATAAGGACAAAAGCATTGCACCAAATCATATTGTCTGTAGCTCCTGCTCCTGGCAGATGGAGGGTTGACCCTTCTGAAGGTTTCCCCCAAATTGTATGGAAAAATCATTATTCTTTGTTATTAACTCCTTGCTTTTTTTTAATAAACTCTAGATTGCCAGAAAGCCTTTGCCTTAGTTGTGAGGCCACCTACAGAACTCAACAACAAGCTGCTCAGTTTCCAGATGACAACTGAAGACACTCGCAAGGAGGACTGGCTGAAGACGTTGTGTCGGCATGTGGCCAACACTATTTGTAAAGCAGATGCAGTGAGTACTCTAGAACCAGGTTGCTGATTGAAATATTTCCCTCTTTTTGGCTTTAAACACGTGAAGCTGAATAAGTTAATGGTGGACCTGCCTGAGGTAGAGCAGAAAACATTTGTGCTACCACGTCTGCAAGTGAATGGTTAAATGGTAGAAAAGGAAAAAGCCTGAAAGTTAGTTTGTGCAGAAGCCAAGCAGTGCTTAAAAATCAAGAATCATACCCTTTCAACATCACAAATTAATTATAAATAATTTAACTGTACTGTAGATCTAACAAGACCTCTATTCAGCTATGTTTGAACTTACAACCTTAGTGTTAAGGATCATTTGGGTTGGTTTAACCCTGTGTTAAGTTGAGTTTTTTGTTCTATACCTTATCTGCACCGTAATGTGAGAGACATGAAACTTCTTCCTCCCACAGACAGAAGTCTACAACCTTCAAACAAAGAAATAGCAAAAACAGTGAAATAAAGGAGGCACTGGCCTTGTCATATTTCTAGAAGTCATGTGTGTGGGCTTTCTGCAGTCAGAAAGCCACTAATATGAGGAGTAGATCCTCTCCAATTATGGCAAGAGGTTTTCAGCTAATGTTTTAATTATGTGAAAGTCTATGCATTATCAGTCATCTCAATTTGCTGAAAACACGTGCAGTACATATAGTTGAACTACTTGGTTTAAGCTAGAAATGTTTTATGTTCTGCAGTGTGTTCTTACAATGCAATATTTGGTTGTGATTTCTAAAGATGTCCTTGTTACAGGAGAGGTAATTAAGAAATGAAAACAACATCTTAGTTTTATTGTCTTGTCATCTCAGACTTAGGAATAAGAGACTTAGCTTTGTGGTTTTTCTTCATTTTTAGGTACTGAGTGCTGATTTGGCAGGCAGCAGACAGACTAAAGTAAACTAACACTATCTTAAGTATTTTGTGTTACATATAACTTGGATTTTTAATAGAAACTAAACCTTTGTGTAATAAATGTATCATTCCCTCTTGCCCCAAGACATTCAGAATCATATGCTGACAAAATTGTAACCTACTATACTGAATCCCATTAGTTACAATTTCTGTAACTACTGCTTTGTACCAACTGTATAATACTTCTTTCTTGCTGATTTCAATGTCAAATTGAGCCTAATGTAATCACTTTTGCCTGGTTTTAGAGTCCTACAGTACATCATGTGAGTGAGATAACTTTGACTTTGCCACCTGGTGGCAGCAAAGCCTTTGGCTACTCTTCCTTAAGCCCTGGGAACGGCCATAAAGCTGCTGACTGGGATCCTTCTGAGATTTTTTTTTTTTTTAAATGCAAAATGTCTTTTCTCAAAATGGACTCACAAAACAGTGAAAAAACTCATCCCAGCAACTTCACACTCTCATGTGTGCCCCCTCCGTCCCCCAGGTTTTGTAAGTAGGCAGCCAGAGATTGCTTTGCACACACTGGAGTTTAAGAATGAGGCATGAAAAAGCCCAGAACTTGTGGCTGCTCTGCAACATGTATTTCACTTAAGCTGCAAGACTTTGGTCTTAATGTTTGACATTGGAGCTCTCAAGATTTCACTTTAGAAATGTGCTAGGTGTGTCAAAGGAATAAAGCAGTGTTTATCTTGGAAGCTCCCTAGGGATGCCTCAGAGCTACTGCCTTTAATTTGGTCAGCCCTGGACTTGAAACTGAATCAGACAAACGGAATGTAAAACTACTGATGAAGTGCTTTCAGAAACTGATCGCACCAGCTGTTGATCTAATGAAATGGCTTGGAAACAAAAAGTTGCTGAACTGTATAAAGAGTTAAATATGGAAGAATATGGCAATTAAAACCTCTAAATCTGATCTAATGAACTAGAAAATTATATTTTGACCGGTGCTGATGTTTGACCCTTATTAAGACTATTTCTGTCTACAGGAAAATCTCATTTATGTTGCTGATCCTGATTCAGTTGAAGTAAATACTAAAGATATGGATAGTACTTTAAGCAGAGCATCCAGGGCAATAAAGAAGACATCAAAAAAGGTAAGATATTATAGAGATAGTACTTTACAGTAGGAGTTATTATAGTCATTGAATTGTGCTGGTATTGTGTTTCAGGTGGTTTGTAGTATTTACAGTAGTGACAGGAAAAACTTAATCTGAACTAAAACTCTTAAGTATAAGCTCCTTAAAGAAGGAAGGTGAGGGGTGTTTAAGGTTTTGGAATATCTGTATATAGTCTTAAGTATTACAGTCATAAGTATTATGTAGTCATTTTTGAGTCCGTTATGGAACTTATGCTGTTTAATACTTGGAGTCTTTTAAATAGAATGCAAAATTGAGAGCAGCTTAAACAGGGGGGGGCTGACTGTGGGGAAGCCTGGGTGACCAGACCTTACTTTGACTTCTCCCTGAATCTCTGCTCTTTTCTCCCCCTGCCATCTTGTCCTCATATTTGGGCAGAATGAGAAGAGCAAGGATGATGTGGAGCCTTTAAAAGTCAGATCACCTTGGGTGTGGGTGTTTGGTTGGTTGTGACACAGTCACATCAATGCTTGGTACCATCCTAGAGATGCTGAGAATTTGAATGGTAGCCTGTATAATGGCAGTTATTACAGCCTGTTCTTGTCTGTGTATAACTGATTGTCAAACTCCTCAGGTCACGAGAGCCTTTTCTTTCTCCAAAACACCAAAGCGAGCTCTTCGCAGGGCTCTGATGTCTCACAGTGCAACAGAAGGGAGGAGCCCCAGCTCCAGTACCGAGAATTACATCGGCAGCCGCCTGACCAGCACCTCGTCCTTAGCGGTGAGTGCTTTGCTGTGCAGGCCAGAGAAGTCACCTTCTGAACATCGCACTTCTTTTGTGTCTGCTGCTGGTCTCACTTTGTCCATTTCAACATCCACTGTGGGGAAAAGATGATTTTTAGCTTCATTCATAGACATATGATTTTCAAGAGCTGTTTAATGGAAAGCCTTACTTGCTGAAAATGCAGAAAAATCGTGATGCACTAGAAACTGGGAGTTGCCTTATACATTTAAGTTGAAAAACTCCAGCAATCTCTTTGCCTAGGGATGGAGTATGTTTCCTCATCTGAGAGAGTGAGAAAGTTTCAACTCAGTGTCTTATATTGGTTCATGCTTTTGATTTTGAGCACTATATAGAAATGTGGTGTACAACCCTGAATAATACGGTGAATGTTTCAGTCAAATTAGTGAGATGACAGACATCCTGTGAAACAAGCTCGGAAGGAAGGGTAGAGAAATAAAAGCTTGCAGGCTGCAGCATTTCTAAAAAACAAAGGAATTATCTCCTCGTATATGTTTAAGAAAACTTGGTAAAATAATATGTTCTACATATTGCAACTCTTCTGCTGTGCCTGGCTGCTTATTGCAACTTTCTTCTGCTACATTAGGCCAAACTCAATTTCCTCGTACAGTCTAGTAAAGCAGACTAGATTTGAAGGAATTTTTTCATAATCTTTGCTTTTATTGTAGCGTTTAAGTAAATTTGAGGAGTAAACACCTACTTTCTAGTCTGTAGTTTGTGGGACAGGAGGCCAAGAAAAGGGAATCCTGTTAATCTTCTATTACTGACTGATGTGTCAGTACTTTAATATTAAGATAATTCAGAATGTTTGAGTGGCCATTATAGTATACAACATAGAGATATTGCCCTGCTCTCCCACATGAGAAAATATGAACCAGTAAGGGAGCAAGTATCACCATGGAGTCCCTTGCTTTAGAGGAAATAAAAAAAATCTACCAGTGGGGCTAAAGCCCAATTCCCTAAAGAGAGCTTTTCTTCCTTCTATTATGATTATGCCAACAATTCTTTTTGCATTCTAATTGTCTTCATTTTGATACAGCACTGTATCTCATTTCTCATGAATTTGCAAGTCATGTACTTTTCTTTTTGTGGATGTCTACCCCAGACAAAAATACTTGTTTCCACAAAATCATAGGAACTTGCAGTAGCGAAATTATGTTCCTGTTTCAGATTCTTCCCAGAGCTCTTGGACCTCTGTGGTTATAAGCTGCAGCTTGGCAGCAGATCATGTGTTGTGGTTTTTTTTAACCAATCCCACACACCACTGAACTTGCATAAAGCCTTTTTTGGTTGAATGATAAGGTTGAGGGGAAAAGGGGTTTGGATTCCAGCCCCTCAATCTGGAATACCAGTGCAGTTGTTGAGTAGGAAAATACAACTGCAGGAAACTTGAGTCCATTTAGAGAGTCAAAACTGTTATCCAGACATATTGTTTTATTTGAATTAAATCTTGACCTATGCTTATGTAGGATCTTTTTTGTGTAGAAAAAAATAGAGTAAAAATATCAATAAAGCTTGGATGGTTTGTTTTTTTTTTTCCTTCTTTGGACTAACTCTTAAACCCTTCCTAATTGTAGATTGCTCGTTCCTCTTCCACGTGCAGCCTAAGTGGATCTGTCAAATGTGCTGTTAATGTTCATCGCTCCAGTTCTGTTGATTGGAGCTCTCACAATTCCAAGCCTCGACCTGTTCTGTGTCCTGGCACTCCAAATACTTGTCTTTCAAATACTGTAGAAGCAAAAGCCTCTTCCAATTTGGAAAGCTTAAATGGTCCTGCCTTGGACAGACCATGTGCTCTCCCTGTTATTACTACCACTTGTGCTGATGCTGGAGATGAAAACCAGCATGGTGCTGGAAAATTCTCTGCATCAGAGCCTGACTGAAGTGAGCAAGAAATCCTGAGTTCTCCAAGCTAAGAGAGCGTGGCATAAAGGGCTTGAAATGGGGTTGGGTTCTTCTGTAATGTGCTCTAAGACACAGGGTTGGAGTCACCACTCGCATGTGGTCTAGTTCTATTTCTGGTTCTGGGTACAAAGCTTTTTCTTTCACAAGCACTTTTAAAAGTAATTTTTCTGAGTTTTCTTTGTTAATTGATATACAATTGAATTATTTATTGTTTCAGTTAATTGTGCAAGTGGCCATGTAGCTCACTGGCCACAGTTCTGAGGACTTTAATAACTTGGTTGCAGGGAAGCCTTGAGAAGCTCATTTTACCTGTGGTTTTAGATTTTTGTTCCCCTATCTGTAAATAGAAAAAACATCTGGTATAAAATACTTGAGAGTCTAATAAGCGCTGCTCTATAAAGAGTTTAGGATTTAATTTTCAGATATATTCTCTATGACTGCAAATGGAGGACATGCCATAAACAGGCATAAGACTTGTTCATAGTGAAGTATATATCCTTACCTGCCCAAAATATCCCTATTTAAAAAATTCTTGAAGCGTGCAGGTGCACAAGCTGCCTAACTGCTGTGACCTGTTGATATGCTGAGAAGCTCGGTTGGGCTGTAAAGAGCAACAGAAGATTGCTTGTGAAAGTATCTTGAGGTCTAATGTGAAAAGAATATAAAATCTCAGCTAATCCAAAGAGGTTTACTGTTAGTGCTACATACTGATGTGTTGGTTGCACTGTAATTAAGTCTCAGAAGCAGCTTATTCTCCCAGCATCAGAAAAGTCAGCTTCTTGCCTAGTGTGTGCCCATCCAGGCACAGCTAAAGCAAGCTCTGACACATCATTGGGATGTCTGTTGCTTCCTGCAGCCAAGGAGACATGTGTTCAGCATCTCATTTGGGGCTCAGAGCTGATGATAATACAGAAAGTTGTGGGATTGGAGAGGGAGCTCTGTTTCTCTAAGATTATCATAGTGTATCTTGCCTTCATTTTGGAGGGAGATTATTACTGCCAAAAGTGATGCAAGATGTATACTAATACCTGTTAACAGCCACTCTTCAAAATCATGTTCTTGCATTCCAAATCTCTCAAGGCTGGTAACAAGGAAAAAAATTTTCTTCTTCAGTTTTGTAAATATGTGTTTTCCGTTCAAACTCTAGAAATGCTGAATCATTAATTTCAGAAGCTGCCAATCTTTGAGATCTTCTGCACTCACACATTCCTTGTATGATATATAAAGATTGGGAAATGACTACTACACTATTGTTACTGGCTCATAAATGATCAATAATTTTTTTTTTCTCCAACAGGCTGTTCCTTCTCCTTCCTTGGTCAGCCTTCCCTCAATCTTTGAAAGGAGGAGTCACACATTAAGCCGATCAACAACCCACTTGATATGAGGCAGGTGGAAAAGACTGCTCTGTGGGAGTGACTGACAAGCAGGTGGCTGGTCAGCGACCTGTTCCTGACATTAATGGTACCTTAGTCATTAGCACTTAGCAGTGATTAGCAAAATGTTAGATAACACTAAGTTAATCCCAAGGGGGTTTAGTTGTGTTGCAGCACATCAGCCGATCAGTGGAATAAGTAACTTGGCCTTTGTTTAAACTCGGTGTTCCCTTGCACAGATTTATTTCCTTACCAACATAACCGAAACATTTTCTTCTATGGAAATTGTCCCCTCCAGGCAATAAACTGGTTTGGCAGATCTAGAAATGAAGATGATGATCACATAATTTGCTGTTAGTTTGGATGACTCTTATGCTTGCCTAACTTCATCTACTGGCGGAGCACTCTAATGTTTGAATTGCGGATTTTTTTAAATGAAAATATATTATGTCCTTCCTGACCTTTCAAGTAGTACAGTTAACCTTTTGTACAGCTGCTTATTCCAGATATTTTATAAGTGTTGTTGTTTATAATTAAATAGAATTGAGTTCTGTGATTATGATTTCCTGCAGCCTCGCTGTAACCCAGTGGTATGAGCAGCTTTGACCACCAAAAATGATCAACTGAATTTTTTGTCTTGGTTTGAAGTGGAAGTCTGAGGAAAAGAATTACACTGCTGTTTGGCAGGGTTGTTAAAATGCCAAACCCCCACACTTTCCCCATACTTGGTTAACAAATTGTTATTTAATGCATGGGATTATTGGTGTGACATTGTAACTTGAGGGTCCAATTTTGGCGTGTCAGATTTCAGTGTAGTACTCCTAAGGCTTTTACGTGGCTATCTCATGTATTTATGTCTTCCTTTAAAACTGCGTGTCACTTCTGTCATCTCTGAACATTTTGTACCATGCAATGCTCTCTCTCAAACTCTCTAAATATGTACATTTCTGCATTTCATTGACAGTTCAGCTGTCGGTATTAGGAGATCACAACTTCTGGTTTCTTTTTAACCACCTGTGTTTTGTCTTGTATCTATATGTAACTAGTTATGCTTTTGAATGTGTCAGACTGCACTGTTTTTTATATCTCTTTTTGCCAGTCTAAACAATGTAAATAAACTGTTTAAAACAATACTGCTTATGGCTTTGCTAAACAGACTTTCATAAAAGTTTACTTTTTTATGTGGGGAAAAATTAAAAAGCATTGTTGGACTCCAGCCTACAGCTCTACTCTAATTGTCTCTATAGTTATTCTTAATAAAGTATACCACTTGGTAGGCCTGAATCTTTTTTTTGTTTTTTCTTAATATATTCATGAATCTCCCCTGCATCTGTGTCTATGGTTTTTGGGTTTTTTTTGTCCTTCTCCATTCAAAATAAGCATGGGAGCTGAATATGCACTGACACTTATAAAGTGGCTCTAGGAAATAAACTATTCAATAAATACTGTGCTAAAAATCAAACCACAGTTCTTGGTTTCTGTTTTTTTTTTAATTTTGGAAGGGCATCTTCAACCTGGTACATTCTGTGCAAACTTATGGCAATATCAGCCTGTCCTTACAGTGCTGAGTCCTCCTGCTCTTGAGTTGCTGTGCATAACTTTGTAATGGAGGAACCCATTCTGCCCAGTCTAGCTAACTGTTGGAGGAGGAGGAAGACTCTACCTGCCTTAAGTGTGACTTTACCCACTCCTGCAGTGTGGATACATTATTATCTTAACCCATTATGTCAAGTTTCAGCAAGTGATGCTTCTACTTTTATTGAAAAATGGGTGCACTATTAACAGGTATTAGGATGAAGAGGGGTCTGAATTTTTTAAACTTCAATTTGGACAGTGTAGTAGAATTCAGTGTAATTTCTTAAGTGTTTATGCTGAGATTTCTGAATTGTAAAACTATATCCTCTGTTCTGCAGCTCTTTTAAGGAAAAAGCTGGCATAAAAATGACATTTACCTCTGTGCTACACAGTCAGCCAACACATGTTCAGCATATACAATTTTTTTCATTCAGAAAGACTGCAGTGGTGAAGAGGAGGTCAAAAGATGGTCTTTGTTTAAAACACCTTTTCTCATGCTCTGTACACAGTTTGATGAGCTCTGGTCATTGCTACAGGAGTCCTCTTCACCTTTGCTCTAATTGGCAATTGAAGGACAGCTGTCAAAGGAAAGGGTTTTCACTTGGCTGGTGTTTGGTGGGGTGATGTATAAGGAAGCAAGAGCTTGTTTGCTTGCTTAAAACATTGGAAGAGCCCCTCTGAGATATTCAAGAAGCCAGCAGTGGCCAAGAGCCTGGAGGAAGCCTGGAATAGAGGTTGGAGCCATTCACATACCTAGAGTTCATAAATGTGCATTCACAGCAAGCTATTAAAGCATTCATGGCCTCACATGATTAATCTTTTATAGGTTCTCATTCAAAGAGAAAACGTGGAGATCTCACAGCTGCTTGCGAGCACCTGTTTGCAAATTTGTTGTAGATTCAACAGGACAGCTTGACCTGTGCTTTACAGAGAAATAGTTGCTGTTTCAAACATAGGAGCTGCACCCTCCTCTGTGAGATGGATGTTGATAACCCCTGAAAGCCAGCCATCAGAGACAAAGCAGGGGCAGCTATAATGTACTTTAAAAACACAAAAGCTGCTGCAAGCTGAAAATGTTGGCTGAGTGCTCAAGGCAGCTGACATTGGAGGGGTGAAGGCAAACTGGCACCACGTTCTTTGCCTTGGGACTGGTTTTAAGCGCAGAGCCAGAAACCTGCTCGCTCCCACCACTAAGGAAAGCTGAAATGGAAACAGGAACACCATGAAAACAAACTAATTAAACACGGAGTGAAATACGTGTCACTCTGTCAGACACTAGGCAAACAACAGTCATTTTTCAATAAGAACATTACCACTACTGAGGGCAGAATTTTCAGCTGGCACAGAGTATCTTGTCAGCCTCTACACAATTGCAACCAGGCCTTTGTATACTTAATTTAGGCAGTTAGAAGTGCAATTACCACCCCACCTGCAAATTGTAATTAGTTTAAGCTGTGTTGGTGCCTTTATCAGCTGATCCATGCACTACCACTGATTTCAAGTGCAGAGCCTGACTATTGTGGGAGCTACCCTCTGTTTTTGAAGTAAGTTATTATATATAAAAATTTATATGTATTTGTGTATATATATATATAAACAAGATGTTCTTATAAAGATATATGAAGTCGCATTTTATTTTTACCCCATGTAGGGAGGCCTAGTGCCGGTACTTTATACTAATGAAGTTAAGGAATTAAAGTTCTGATATTTACACTAACATAGGTGAAAGGAGAGGACCCTCTATACCTCATTCCCCCTCTTCCCCCAGCTCCTCAATTTCTCTAAAGGCTGAGGAAGAAGGAAGAAGCTCTTGGCCTAATGCTGGAGTGCCTAGTTTTGCTGTTCAGCTTCAGGAGTGCTGTGGGGGGAAGTACAATCTTGCACCTACCAAGGCCCAGAAGCAGGTTGTGTTCCGCTTCTCCTGCTCAGGTTTCTCTGGCACCTGTGAAGATCAGGTCAAGGAGGACTTTCTGCACTTCTCTTCCCTCACCTCCTTCTCTGTCCAGAGATCAAGGAAAAGGCAGCAGCCTGGTAAGCACACTATCAATTTATTAATGGATTCTTTAAAGTGGAGTTGAGTGGAATACAAATGGTACTACTTGAGCTCTTGGAGATTTTGGGTTGTGTACAGTTAACAAAGATAATGTTTATTTGTGAGTGTTTGGACATGCTAGCTGCCTCTCCCAAATACTCAACTTGTGTCTTCCCCCAAACATCAGTGATGCATTGGTTGTGTTGGATTGTGAGCTCCTACACGCTTTCTGCTGCTCTGTGATGGCAAAGATGGCATTTCAGTGGTTTATCCAAGGTTTCAGCCTGGAGGAAATGTAAATATAAGCATAAATGGTTTTGAAAATGTGCTTTTTTTTCTGTGTTTCAATGGCTCATGCATTGGAGTTGGTATGGCTGACAAATCAGCACTGATTGCTAATTAAAAAGCAGAATACATTAAGGAGTTTCACACTTCCACTTCTGCCTCCGATTGAAACCCTGGCTGTATGAGTGTGTGCTAGGGAAGCTCTCATAGATACAGTCTAATTACTTGCCATTTTTGCTTTGACTCAACAGTTCATGAATTACAGTAACTCTGACTGACAGATCACTGCTGATTACTAATTAAATGGCAGAATTTGGCTTTATGCACCTCCAGCTACTACCCCCACAAAAACTGACATTCCACATCTTAACAAAAAAAGCTTTTTCTCTGCTTGTTTGTTGATGTGTAAAAGCTGGTGTTATCATCCCTTTGGAAAATAAAAGCTCTTTGGGCACATTTAACAATAGCAGTTGATAAACATATTTCAAAAGTAAAGTTACTGCTATGTTGCTATAAAGGAGGCTTTAGGGAGAAAGTGTTCAAGGCAGCTGTGCTGGTTTTGGCTGGGGTAGAGTTAATTCTTTTCACCGTAGCTCGTATGTGGCTGTGGCTTGGATTTGTGCTGGGAACAGTGTGGATAACTCAGGGATATTTTGGTTGTGGCTGAGCAGGGCTTGCACAGAGCCAAGGCCTTTTCTGCTCCTCACCCCACCAGTGAGGGGGCTGGAGGTGCTCAAGGAGTTGGGAAGGGACAGAGCCGGGACAGCTGACCCCAATGACCCAGGGAATATTCCAGACTGCATGGTGTCATGCTCAGCATCAAACTGAGGAGGAAGAAGTGGGAATGTTCAGAGTGATGGCGTTTGTCCTCCCGAGTCACCGCTCTGTGCGATGGAAAGTACCGGTACAGCTTTCCCGGGCATGGCTGAACACCTGCCTGCCCATGGGAAGTGCGGAATGAATTCCTTGTTTGGCTTTGCTTGTGTGCACGGCTTTTCCCTCCCTTGTTAAACTGTCTTCATCTCAGCCCACAAGTGTTCTCACTTTTGCTCTTCTGATTCTCTCCCTCCCACCCAGGAGAGCGAGCGAGCGGCTGCGTGGGGCTGAGTTAAACCACGAGAGCAGCACAGCTCCACTTCCTGCCGCTCTCATTCCCTTATGGATCACCTCGGCCCTCGTTTAGTGAGCACACAGAAAAAGAGAATTTTAACCCTTTATATGTGGGAGGGGACAATTCTGCCACCAGGGGCTCCCCAGGTCACTCAGTCGAACAAATGCAGGAATGGATTGACGTCCTTTATTTTCATTTGCCTTTTCTATTCAGCACACCCAAATTTAATGTGATTGTTGACAGGATCAGTACCCTCCTAATTTGTGATACATTTTAATTTGTGGTAGTGATCTGTAGAGATCAGCTGTTGAGGCTGGCAATTCTCATGGTGGTGCCTGTCTACTCCTGAATGGCAGTGGGCAGTTATGGAGAGCCTGTAAATGGCATAACTGCTGTAACTCTTCCTGCTCAATGCCCAGAAATATTCAGTTTTATTCCAGACATAGAATTAGAATTCATTAAAATTGCCACCAATCTTTTCAAATCAAAGATGTGGCAGCCTGATAAACTTTTCTTTAAGCTGGTTTCACTTGTTACAAAAACACAGCAAAACTTCTGATCTTCTGAAAAGAAATTATGCTTCTCTAATCTCTTTTGGTTTGTGAGCAGGCCCCTAAGCATGTGACTATTTCAATATGCAGTTTGTAAAAATCCATCAGAGATAGTGCTCAAGAGCAAGGGTCAAAAGAAATGGTATGTTACTTGAGATCCCATATATCAAAAAGCACAGTGCAAAAATCCTTGGCATGTAGGTGATCTTAATGGTCCCTTCTGGACTTAAAATGCATTACAGAGAGAAACTATCAAGTCATTTTTATAATTTAAAGCTTTATCTTTTCTTTGTTAGTAATACTTCCTGTCTGAATATCATTGTTCACCTTAAGCAAAATAGAGAATAGATTATTACTGGGAGGTAATAAAAGGAACTCTGCATTATTGCGGTCAATACCTGTAATAAATGTAAAATTTGGTGTTCTAATAATAGGTGGCAAAAAGGTCCCTTTCTCTTTGCTTCCATCTAAAGTATTTCATAGGATGCTAGTAATGGTAACTCAGAGCAACACGTTTCTACAAAGACAAGAACATGGCAGTGCCTGAAAAACAAACTATCCCAGGTCATCATATCTGAACCTCTGGAGTGCTGGTTAGAAAACCTTTACGAGCAGAAGCAGCCCATGTAAAATTGTGCAATTAGGACTTTTGACTACAAGGCTTCAGAAAACAGTTTCTGATACTTACCTATAACTCTGTGTCATTCATAATGGTTTTATCTTTCAAAAAACAAAAAAAGGGGAGATTTTAAAGATGTGTAGAAATCCGGAGAAATGGGGCAGTTCTTTTCAACAGGCACTTTCACTGAGACCTAGCGTGCCTCACGTGTGAGATCTGCTCATCCCCATAGTCTTGCTGAGTTCTGAGATGAAGTTTTCTGCAGCTAACAGCACACAGGATGTAAAAATTCCAGCATTTTTTCTCTTTGAGTAGGAAATCACTCAAATGACTCATCTGGAGTAGTTAGTGTAGCAGGAGTGACCTTTGGAAGAAGGCTGTTGTATGGAGCTGTTCTGCTACTACTCCCTCCAATTTTCCTTGACTCAAGAATGGCCAGCTTCAAAGGAAAAGTTCACCACTTTAATTGAATATTCTCCATATTGAGAGGACTAAAAATAAACATTCTTCTTGGTTTATTCACACATACGCTGGAATCATCCAAGTGTGACATCTGAGAGGAGCTACATGATTATGATCTGAAATGAGAACAAAGTTCATCTTATGTGATTTCTTGTTTTTTCCCTGAAGACTTTGAAAAAGGAAAGAGATTGCAGAATCTTAATACCCACTGAAGCTCAAGAAAGCCACTCCTGCATTAACCTTTTTAGCATTCTGCTGGCTAATTGTCTGTCCGTTCCACCTTCTCGTCCCAGGTTAATGGGGTGGTTAACAGGGGAGGACAGGAATGGTTGGCCAATCACACCACAAAGCAAACTGAAAAGGTCAAAGTAATGTGCTGTATTATTCATGGCTATTCCTTGCTGAGGTATCTCAGATCTCACGTCTTCTCATGATGAATTACAACAAGAACAAGAGACAGCCCAATGTGAAATTGGCTTTTGTGACAATAATTGGAGTTCAAATGGAGAAATGTAAAACTGTGGCCTGCTGCTGTTCTGGTTTTTGAGGTTGAGGATGTGTGACTACATCTAGCCACTGAGCAGGTTACATTTGTACGACTTCTCAGCTGGGTTATAAGTTTAATACTGTGTATTGTGACTCTTCTCATTTTAGCCATGAACTTTGTTTTAGAAGGTGATATGTTTCATTCAATACTTTATGTGTAGACCTTGTATTTGTCACCCTTGTTACCTGTTTGACAGAAGAGATTTCACAAATAGTGGAATATCTTTTTCAAGAGCAACCACTGCCTAGTCTGCCTTCTCCGAGTTGTAATTAGTGTTGTAACCCAAGAGCAAACACATACCTAACACCTGGAGGAGTTTACTTTGCTTGTGTCTCTTACAGGGAAGAGTTACAAGGCAATCTTAGAGGAGAGCAGTATTTATACCTTTTTTCTTCCCTTCCCTTTCTTTAAATTGGTAATAGTGTTCTTTGCTTTTCATGGAGTGGTTTCAACTGCCATTGCTTGCCTGGGGGCAGTGAACCTGGCTGTCAACAGATAAATCATTTTTGTGACAAAAAAATTTCTGTGATGGAGGGAAACAACCCCCCATCATTCATTTGGGAACAAGTCTTAGAAAGAGAAGTGACCTGAAAGTGGAACCCATGGGGAGTGGTCTCAGATGTGTCCTTGTGCACAGGACTAAAATAGCCACAGAAACCATGGACCAGACTTCTTAAAGTGCCCTTAGCAAAAACGGAGGATGAGGAATTGTGTCCAGCTTGTAATAATATTTCCTGAATGAGAGAAGCTGTTGTTTATGTCTTCACCCTGTAGAAATTGCCAGCTAAGAGGCCAGAGGATTGTCATAACCCACTCTGCAGTTTCTTTAAAGAATAAATTTATCTACTTCCACCCCACCTCAACGTCTTCCCCATTGTCCAGCCAAAATGCAATATATCCATGGAATAAACAATTTCCATTTCTTTTTTGCAACTTGAAGAGTCCTGAGTAAATTCCTCTGCACATTAGGGCCTGGGGTTCTGTGCATCACAGATGGGTGTTTTTGGAAAACAGCAATGCCCTTCTCCATGACAGAGGTTTCTTTCATGTTTGCTCTGTGTATTTTCCTGGCTGCCTTTGCCTCCTGACAACTGCTTTCGTCGGAGGCTCTCTGGGGGCTGAAGGGCACTGCAGCCAGGTGTTGGCCTAGATGTTTCTGACACCTTGCAGATTGATTTGGGCTATGGCCTCTCTCTCCCTCTCTAAGTGATGTATTGATCTGCAGGGTAAGACAGGTTTTCCGCCCTACTTGATATCTGAAAAGTGAAATGTCACATCTTGCCTCGGATCTGGGTCTCTCACAAAGCTCTGTGATCAGACTGGAGCATCTCTCTCAGTGTACTCAGATCAACTTGTTCATGTTGCACAGACAGCTGTTCTTCGCTGTTGCTTTTTTTCATCCCAAGGATCACCTCTTTTTCAGTGCACTTCATTATTTTTCGACATTGCAGGTAAAAATAGCCGATTTTCGTTAAATACCGTGGAATTGTAAGCCAGCTTGCCCAACATTAAGAGTGTTTATTTAAGAGCCTCATGATTTACCAAACTGTGTGCTGTGACTCGATGATCCATGGAGAGCAGTCTCTCTGATTTAGTGCATGTCTGCTCATCAGAGATGGATGATTGCCACTATGTGTCATAAAACTTCATCTGACAAAACCAACTCCATGGCAAAATAATGCTGTCTCCAAAGGGCAATAACTCTTTGTTTCTCTGTCCTACATATTTAAGGAGCTCCGATTTTTCTCGGAAGGATTTCTTTATTCTGTTAACAATGAGCAAACGACCATCAAAGGTTTTGCCTGTTCTTTCTTATTTTTTAGAAATCTTTTCTGAGAGCCTAGGAAGGCGGTCTCTAGCAGCTAAAAATCTGTAGGTCATAGACTCCTGTGTGTGATAAACAGATAATGGGAATTAAGTGACTAAATACCTTTTGAGGTCCTGGATTTTTAATTAAATCTTGGAGCTGCGGGCTGGATTTTCCTTTTCTTTCTCTCCTTTTGTTTTAAAATCACTCTTGAATAAGAGAAAGCAGGGAACTGAATGCTGGTTTTATAAGGGTGAGGTTATTTTCTTGCAAAGTAAATGCAGTGCACCAAAAGGCACTGCCAGTCTCGGCAGAGCTTGTGAACTTCAGCTGGGGATGCTGGGCAAGCGTCACCTGCTCGGTGAGCCCTGGGGTGTTGCTTGCTGAGGATCCCAGTTTTCCATGTTGCTTGGGTGAGAAGCCTGCAGGAGTTTATGGTTTAGATGCAGAATATTCTGAGAGAAGGGAATTTTTGGCTGGGTGTTACTTACAATTGTGATACAATTGAATAAAATTTAGATTTTATAATATTAATGCAATTTAAATTTGAATTAATACAACTTAAGGGTATTTCAATTTCAAATAAGCCTTTCGCAGACAGTTCAGACTAATGAAGAACAGGAAAATGTTTTTGCTAAAGATAATCTATAGAAAGGGGAAGAATCATTTAGAAAGATGACTTTTGTTGGCTGATCTACCCAATATCTATAAGTCTATAAATCTCTTTGTCTCTATGGATAAATGCTAGGCTCAGAAATGTACAGGTTTGGAGTTAAAGTCATGTTTTCCATCCCAGCTGTTCTCATCCTTTTGTTCCTTAAGAAATTACCTTCTGCTGTGTTTAAGTGGTTTTCAATTAGTCCAATATGCAATTATAAAGAATTTTTGTCAGAAGAATGTCCCTTCCCCTCTATAAAAATCTTAAAAACTTTTGCAGTCAGTCTATTTCAAAACTAATTGTAATTAGAAAGCAAAACGCATGAGGGCATCTCTCATACAACTGGCTGCAGTAGCAGTATCCAACTTCATAATTTATTTTTTTTTTCCTCTCTTTCTATTTGGATTCAATGACTTTACTGCTGTGGAATAGACTCTTTCATTGAAACCTGTACATTGAAACCAGGAATTTATCACAACTCTGCCTTTAAATGGCAATGAAAAACAGCCACTTTAAAAGGAAAGGATGATGAGGAAATTAATCTCAGGCAAGTTTTTCTTGATAAGGAAAGAGAACAGAGGCTTCTGGCATTTATATGCCAAAAATCAACACATGGAGAAAAATGAGTATTCCACATTGCTGTGGCAAGAACCATTTTTCTATTAAATCAAAATGAAGTTTTGAATAAATATGTTTTCCCATGAATATAATACACAAGAGAATACAGTAAAAGAATAATGACCTCAGTGTCCCCCCCAGATAAAACAGTAATTAACCTAATAAAGAGCATATTCAGGTATTCATCTTCCTCATAGGGGTGATTTCCAAAAAAATGAAAAAAAAATTAAAAAAAGAATAATAGTACTGTGTACAGGTATTCTGTAAATACCAAGCATTCATAATTTTATGTCTCTCTCTCACCATCCCTTACCTTTATTCATTCCCTTTGTCAGCTTTGGCGATACGCAGCGTCTCCGGAAGGCGAGGATGAGAATCATCTCCCTTCACACTGAGTTATACTCTAGACCCGGACCCTATATAATGTGTGGATCTAAAGAATCAATCTTCCAATTGCATTTTAAGCTGAAATAATCTTAAAAAAAAAAAAAAAGGCCGAATCTATCATGCTGACACACGTTCAGTGGAGCGTTGCTTCTTTAGGCACAACGCAGAGCAGTGACTGGGAATTAATCTGAGCGTGGTTTCCTATTGTAGTTATTCATGTGTCGAGCTGTTCCCAAAGTGCTCCTTGGGCTGAACTTGGGGCTGTGCCGGCTGCTCTGGCCGTGGTTTGTGCTGGTGAGGGTGTGAGAGAAAGGTCAAGGCAGGCAGGAGCATCTCTGGGCTGTTCCACCTGTCCCCTGGGCTGCTGAGGGCACAAGGAACGGGTCTGGGAGAGGAGATCCAGGGAGGAGCCCTGCCTGCCCCATGGGGTGTTTCCAGGGGATCAGCTGTGTTCAGCACGGAGCATGATGCTGCAGAAAAGCGCTTTTATTGTGCTGGTGAGCCTTGCTGGGCACTTGGGCCTGGGCTGCTGCTCTCTTGTTGCCAAAAGATCCATTGGAACAGGAGCACAGGGAGGTTGGGGCTCCCCAAGAAGCCCCACGGGCTGGCTCTGCTGGGATGTGCTCACCCTATAATCATGTGGAGGATTAGAGGAAGGAATCATTATGCCAGCCTCATTTTTAAGAAGCTGAAAATAAAAGCTTAGGAAATCATTGATCTGGCCAAGAGCACACGGGAAGCCTCAGAAAGACTAATCACTTAGTGCTGAGCTCCAGTCCAGGGGCTTAGACATTTTATAAACAACCACTAAGCTCCCAAGACTCTTCTCCAGCAGACCAAATTAAAATATCTACTTAACTTTCTCCTGCACTTCAAAGTCACTGTTTCTATTTTGGGGGTAGTGCCTGCATTTGGGTGAGCACAAAGAGGAAACAAAACAGGTGCTTAGCAATGGGTAGGGTGTAGGGTGAGGGAAATGGTGACACCAGAATAGCAACAGGTTTACAGCAGCTCCTTTGGGACCATCCATGAGCTCTGGTGCTGCTGCTGATGTCACCAGAAAGTCCCAGTGGAATGATGTTCCTACCTGGAGCCGTGGCTCGGCTGCTGTTGTGTGCTTTTCGTATTGATAGAATACCTGTCAGCTCCAGCCCCCAAATAAGTTCTAATATGGCATATCAGGGGTGGAAATAATAGTGGCTTACATAATTGCAATGTTACTGACACAGCTGATGAGCTGATGATGTTATTTGCACAGCAGTGATGACATTCAAACCCTTGCCGACTCACAATTACACGGTGCGCGCTGAGCCCGAGCAGGATTTAAATTACCAGGAGAGCACAATGAAAATACAGTCTCTTGACAAGATAAAGGGGAGGGGGGAGAGGTGCAGGATTGCTTCAAAAATCTCTTTTTGGTGGCTGCAGCGTTCACTAGTGCTAATTCATGGCTTTTTACCCTGCACATTTCATCTTAAGAAAGTAAATTGGAAGCGTTATGTTCTGCCTTTTTGCCTTGATTTAAAACCTGCCTGTGCCCGCTCCTCTGCTGCCTGGCTGCGGGGAGGCACCTTTGCAGCTCTCACTGGGAAATGCAAATTCCTTGAATCAATAGCTTCACTTTTTTCTTTTATTTTTCCTTTCCCCCCTCCCAGTAACAGTTTAAATAAGAATACATATGGGTGGGAGTAGGTAGGACACTGTTTGTAGCCAGCCCAAACATGATTAGTGTTAGAACAACAGCTGAAGGAAAATGGATTTTGGAAAAGGTTTGTGCCTTACTTCCAAACAGAGCAATATCTGGCTACAGACTGATGCTGAGACCGAATTCCAGGATTTGAGGGACAGAAATCTGAAAATGAACCAGGTCTCTGGAGTTTATTTTGTGCTCTTTATGATAATATTGTGTGTATTTTACATTGCCCCGAAATTATTTGTGCTTCAAATTCTCACATCCATCATATGTCATGGAAGATATCAATGTTGGAAATTGTTGATTTGGGGAGAGGCAGAACAAAAAGCAAGGGAATTAAAACACCTGGGTTTCTGCAAGAGCACAGATATGTAGTGTTGGTGTTTTCAATTCTCTGCTTTCAGTTTATATCCGTGAATTATCTGGGGAGCAAACCAGGCTCTGGGTCTGTGTGCCTAAAATTTAGGGGAGTTAGGATGGAGAGAGATCTCTAGGCTGGCAGCTGAGTGAAAACATGAATCAGGACAAGAAAAGCAAACTTGTCAGGCCCACCTGAAGGAAATGACACTGTTTTTTGAGCCAGGGGAATGCATGGGAAGGACAAGGCCTCTGTGTGTGCCCTCGGACCCCGAAGCTGCTGTGGCAATGGCACAGCCTTTGCTGTGTTGCTGAGATATCAGCCCAGACCTGCAGCCCTGACAAGTCGTGTCTCAAAGGTATTTCTGCTCTTTTATTCTTGGGGAAAATCAGCTGAATGAGCAAGGTTGTGTCTGCCTTTCCTTGGTGCCACACATCAAGGCATTTCTATTCTGAACTGGAGTGAGAAGGTGAAAAGCATAATTAGTGCACCAGAAGTAAGTGGATGGACTGTAAGTCAATTAGTCTGCTCTGAGTCTCAGTTCTGAGTTTCCTGGGAGAGGAAAATGACCTGTGGTCAGTGTGAATAGTGAGCTGATCAGCTCATTCTTAATGGAAATGGTTTTACATCGGTCTCTAAGGCTGGGCAAAATCTGTAAATACTCCTGGATTTGGTACACACATCTAATGTCTAATGCAGGTTATGTCTGCAGCAAAAACATGGAGATCTTTGGGTAATAGGCACTGCTCCAGGATTAGCTGAAGGGATGAACTGC
The DNA here is from genome assembly GCA_013400915.1 of Pardalotus punctatus. Lineage (NCBI taxonomy): Eukaryota > Metazoa > Chordata > Aves > Passeriformes > Pardalotidae > Pardalotus > Pardalotus punctatus. The sequence goes on from VZTX01023804.1 coordinate 446,351, forward strand.
GGAGGGTTTTATCAAGTGAGACAATTTATGGTGTCCCTTCGGCTCAGGGTTTGATTCGGACCTACAGGAGTTCTTGAAAATGACATCCTATAGATCCACACACAGATAAGGATCACACAGACCTTGTTTGGAGCATATAAAAATATTTCTAATGCTGCCCTTTTGCACCTGCTGGCCAGTGATGGATAAGGGGGAGCGCCTGGCTGCTGTGAGTGCTGAGCCCTGCTCTCGGGATGCCATCCTGATGGATTTGCTGGTGCCGGGCAGGGCCATGGAAGCAGCACTTGCTGACTGCAGCTGAATTACAATCATCGCAAGATTTCCGTCGAAGGGACTCTGGAGGTCACCTGGACCAACCTCCTCTCGAAGCGGGGCTTTGTGGGGACTTAATTCTCCATTTCTGAACAAATTTACTGCGTTTCTGGTGATGCCCCTGTCGGTCCTTTCTGAAATTTCCTGGGTGCATCTGGCTGTGCCCTGAAACACCCCAATGCTGGTACATCCTTCGCTCTTCCCGAGCGCTCCTCGGGATAGGACATCCCACATAGGGCTCCCAAAGCTGTGATGGGCACTGACTGTGACGAGGGAATGCTGTGAGATCATCCATCATTCCACTGGTTTTGTCCAAGTCCTGATGGGCCACAGATGTCACGGAACTTGTCAACCTTTGCTGCAAGGGGCCGTTCCAAGGAACAGATGTCTGTGTTCAGTGGCTTCCTGACCATCCAAAGGAAGCTTCCATCCAAAAATGGGGGAGCTGTTCTCGTCACAAGCTGATTTGAACTTGAAAGAACATACATCTTTTAACAGATCAACATGAGTTTGACTGAAAATGCAAAATATCAGTTATAGTATCTGCTAAAGAGTTTAGAATAAAATGAGAAAGAGCCAGAATGCAACAAAGAAAAGCTCCTCTAGGGAAATAATTTTGCTTAGAGAAAAATTTAGTTGGGTAAGCAGCAAGCAGACTGTAAGCTGTTATATCATTACAGAATGTCTCACATGGGTGCATGTGTATGCATCCTCTGTAGTGTGGTGCCTAAACATCCAAATTTCCCAAATCCCAGTACAACTCCGGGGAACCATGCTCAAAGAAGAAATAGGTGTATTTGAAAATGTGTGCAGGAGCTACAAATAACAGGTAGTGGCAAAAGGATCTTCTGGCATACAGACTCTGTTTTTATTTTTTGGGAGCTACAAGTAATAGAAGGCAAAAGAGCTGCCTTTAAACAAGAAGCAGGTCTCAGTGTTTTCCTTTGTCTCCCATAGGTACTTGCTAAAGCACTCCTTGGAGGGATTATAACCAAAGGAACAGTATGGGAAGGGTCTAGAAGTAGGGATGGCTATATAGGATGTGGAAGAAAAGCTTGAGGAAAGATATTGGCATTTTAATAAAAATTAAATCCCGATCTATACGTTCCATTCGAGTCAATTAGTACAGAGGTTGCTAAGTATTGGGGGGAAAATAAAATGATGATTTTACTGTTTGTGTGTCAGGTGAAGCACATTTGGACTGCTGTGGTTGCTTTTGTAAGGGAATAGGTTTGCCCAGGATCTGAGCTGCCTTGGGCAGGGCAAAGCTGCTTCCCCACATTCGTTTGGCCACCCAATTTTCACCTTGGACCTGCTGCTGGAAGTGTTCATAGCTCAGGTGCCAACCACAGATAAATCTGTACTTCCCAACACTTCGTTTGTATGCACGGCCTTTCTTTAAGGAGGGAATTCTGACAGACAGCTCTGGTGCGTTCCCAGTTAGGGGATGAGCTCAGTGAAACATGGAAAAGCAGTGTCTGCCTGCAGGTTCTGAGCACAGCAGCAAAGCCCCAGTGCTGAAAGCAGATGGTGGAGAGAGTCCTTATTGATAAGGAACAGAATAAAAATAACCTTAATGCTGGTAATGAATTACACTTAATAACTACCTTACAGCTCGGACAATCCTTTTGTACTTCATAAGCCCCTCTGAAATCCCTGTCCAGCACAGTGTTTACTATGAGCAGCCTTGTTGACTCACACTATTTTTCACAGCAGGAGCAATTCCTGGTAGCAAGTGTTTATAGGGCTGGAGACCTTTTGTGGCCGAGGGCAGCAGGTGAACACACTGCCTGTTTGTATCTGACAGCACCATTAGCAAGGGCTGGGGAAATGTTTACCTAAATCCTTATGTGGGCACTGGCGATGCCCAGAATTACCTGTGATTTAACTGCCAGGCAGCTACAAGCACCTATATTATTCCAATTTTAGGACACTTACGGCTTAGTTGCCAGATTTGCTGCTATTTAAAATTATTCCAGTGACTTATCATACCTTTTAGCTTGGTGGAATAGACCAAAGGCCTTCTCAGCACAAAGCTCCTTCCTGATAGCATTAGCAGTGTTTTGTTGGAGCTGTTATGACATTAAGGGTATAGATGATATATCTTATTAGACTGATTGATTTAGCTGGAAAAAAATCTGTGCTTTTGTATAGAGAAACTTCCTTCTGGTGTGGAGCAGCAAACTTAAAACTTCCCATGTCTCCTTCAGATTTGAATAAAACCTTGTGTGTGCTCAAAAGTTCACTGTCAGCAGCCACAGCTGCTGTTTTTACATGGCAGTGCTGGTCTGTCAGGAGGCAGAGCTGTTTGGTGTGTGATCATTAAACAGCTCAGCTTTATGTGAGACCCTGGTGTCTGGCGAGTGGGAAATGGGCAGGATGCAATTGCTTCTTCCAGAGTAGCCAAGAGCCACACAGGCATCTTGCTGAGCCTCTTTTCTTCTCTTGTATGCAAGGCATAGAGAGCCAGAGACTCACAGGGGCAGAAATTGATTTTGGAGAAGAGAGTATTGATAACTGCTGAAGTCCCACTGTCACCTCGCCCTTACACAAAGAGTTCTGTGAATGCTGTCCTGCTTTTATTGTCCCTGTGGTGGAGCTGAATGTATTAATGGTACTCTTTGGTTGCCTACAATTCTTTTATATCACCTGAGATTCTGTGGGGCAAATCTCATTTTCTGCTCATGCATTCTCCCCACTCCCTCTGTCCGATCTAAAAACTTCACGCAGCACCAGGTTAGAACCTCTGCCACAGTTAATTGCTGTCTCTCTTGAGTCTGTTGCTGATTCAGAATTAATCCTTTCCAGAGTGTCTCAATGTTTTCTGCAATCTTGATACAAAGCCAATCTTTGGTCAACTCCAACAAAAATTTTCGCATTTTTACGTGGTTGCTCTGCTCTTGGTTTCCTTCACTCTCAGTCTATCTGACTCAGTGCCACTAATGTTATTTTTCTTTTGCATTTGCACTTTTCTAACTTCATTGCACATTAGACTTCTACTCCTGTTTCAGAAAATGTGCTTTTCCTACCCTTTCCCACCCTCTGCTTTCCCTTTTCACAGTGGGTTCATATTCATGAAACACTTGGCTGCATCACAGTCCCAAGAAGAGAATAAACCAGGAACTGCTTCCCTTCTATTAATTTAGGAATAGCCAAGTTTGAGCCCAGGGTGCACAAAAACTCAGTGACTTTTGAAGCTGGTGTGCAGTTCCTAGTGGCCATGGCGTGGGCTTGGATGGCTTTATCAGGTGTTACAAAGTCACATCCATCAAAGAGCTGCGGTAGTAGCCAGCAAACGCCATTTAGCAAGGTGTCCACTTTCCATCAACATCCCATGGATCTCCCTCCTCGCTCCTCAGGCTGAATGAGAGCCCAGCAAGTCCGTGGACCCTTTCCATGGCTGGATTTTCAATTAAGAGATAATGTCAGTGGAAGAGCACAGTTCATCAGATAGTGTCCCCCTGCTGCTGCAGAAGGCAGAGATGTGGTGAGCAGAGGTCAACTGCTGAAAATCTACGTGCCTGGCTAAAAGATTACATAATATGTTAGGCTAATTTGACTTCATTTCATATTCACATATATTAGTGCAGCTTTTGTTATATTCTTATCCTTATGTAAGTTACATCTGTTCTTTTATTCACTCATCCATGTTTGCTCTGCTTTCAGATTTATGAAACAGGCATTCCACTGAGCTCAGCAAATGATGGGCATAATAACTTATCTAAATTGCAAAGTATGTGATGCCCTTGAGGTAAACTCAGTTGTGAAGGTTTTATGAAGTGTCTCACATGTGGAAGTGCAGGAAAGTGTTTATTTGCCAACTCCTGTCTCTCCTTTGGCTGTTCAAATGATGTTAAGAGGATCCTGTGAAACTGCTACAAAAGCCTAGAGGCTAAATGGAGAAGTAGAGCTGCGTTATTATCTTGGTAGAGAAAGCAGAGCCATCCTGGCACTCGCACTTCCATGGCTCTTCTCTCTTTGGGTGTTAAAAGTTTCTGGTTGATAGGCTCTAAAGTATCTATTTATTTAATGAAATGCCTCTCACTGTAATAACATCGTGAAGCTTTATTAATGAATTTATTGTTATGACATAGGAAAGTAATTTTTTTTTTTTGTTTCTTTATTTTTTCCCCCCTCTTACAATACAGCAGAGGGGAAAAGGCTCTGTGGAGGAGGGGGTCTGTTTTAGGTATGAGATACTCTAATCCCCTCTGCCTGTCTGAGGCTGCTCTGGAGTCCTTCATGGACCATGCAGAGCCCCGATTCCTTGAGTGACACCAGGCCAAGCTTTGCTGTGCATGTCAGATGTCACTTACACCGTGTGCAACTCTGTCACCAAAGAAGCTCATGAAAACCAGCCAGATCTGGCTGTCAGGGGAGTGTCCCCATCTGTTCAAGGCTCAGTGTCTGGGCTGAGTTTGTGGGACAGGGCTGAGTGATCAACCTTGTTCCCTCAATATCTCTTGAAGTTTCCTTTTCATTGCTGCTGAGCCTTGTGTGTCAGAGATCACTGCTTAAACCTCTGGGCTAAAAAAGTCTTGTTAAAATAATAAATTCAAATATAATTTGAATTACGAAGAGGATTTACACTTTAAAATCCTATAAGTAAAAATACATTTCTACCTCTCTTGACTGGTGAAGTCTTAAGCCCTCTTAGAAAGAGGGTTTTATTCTCTTTCTGTTAATGTTTCCTATTGATGACTTTAGGTGGGATTCCCATGAATAAGGGGCTCTTCAGAGATGTCCATTCTCATGCAGTGCTGATGTTGTGATATTTAAATACCATCAAGGCTCAACTTATAGCACAATTTGGACAGAGCTAGTAGCTAAAAAAAAAAAATTCCCAAGCCTTAGTATGTTGCCTCAAATCCTTTGTGAGACCAGCAAGTTGAGTTTGGGAATTTCTGACAACTATAAAAAGAAGGAAGGTGATAAAAATTTTCTTAGGAATGCCCATATTCCTGAAACAGACTGTGACCCAGTCCTTCCATTAATTGCTGGAATGGTTTGAGGGTGTCTGTTTCCCGAAACTGCTGATCAAATTTTATCCAGGGGACTGCAAGCAAAAGTTTCAGTAAAATTCTGCAGAATAGGAATATTGGGAGATTGACCAGCCCCATTTTCCCTGCCTTTGAGGCATTCCTCAGGGATACCTAGGACACGGGTGAGGGCTCTGTGGGAGAATGATTCCTGATCTGCCAGGGTAATCTGGGCTTTCCTGGGTCAGCTCTCCTTGTGGCTGCAGTCACAGGCTGGCAATACCGAGAAAAGAATCTTCCATGCGGTGATGTTCTCTCTTTTCCAGCTAATTATGAAGTCATGCTTCATTTCTTTGTGTTTAAGCTTACAAAAATAATTAGCCCATTTGATAAATTAGTTGGCTTAAAAATGTAAATCTGTCAGTGAATTGGAAGAGCAGTGCAGCACCCAAGACACTTGAAGCTACATATCTATTACTGTGTCAGTCCTGCAAATTCAAAATTGTCCAGATTAATTCCAAACTAATTTGATAACACTCTACCATAACAACAGGAAAAGTGTTGGGTGTCAGGCTTTTTGCCCTTTGATGTCAGATTTCAGCCTGAATGAATTTTTTATGGCTGCCTCTAGAATATAAAGCTCTGAAAACAGTGGTTTGTAATGGCAATTCTGACAGACCCTTTAACCATTTGGAAAATAGGCACTGCTATAACTCTGCTGCATTAGAGAAAACTGTTGAGTGCTTTCATTAGGTGCAACAGCTGTTTCTGCTGCAAAAGCCAAACTTCACTGGTGGGAGCATAGCTGTCAGCTTCCCAGAGCTTTGCATTTATAGCTGATTGTATAAACTCCTTTATGTTCTTTTTTCGCTTTCCAATATATGTAAATTAATTCAATAGCACAAATACAAATAAGTACCTTGCAACTAGATGTGTGTGAAGGTTCTTTGTAGGCTCCTACAATCAGTGTCATGTGATGAGTGAACTGAGAAATTCTGGATTTTTGGAAATGGTTCTAGCTCAAGTGACATGATAATCCACACCACATTGATTTTTAATCATCAGATTTAATCCTCCTTCTCGTAATTTTTTAGAGATCTTTAACCTAGTGTAACATCCTTAATTAGAGCAGATTTAAAAAACAACAACCACAAACCACCAAAAAATCCAACAAACCCCTCTCCCCCAAGCTCCCTGAGTGCTCTCCTGTCTCTTCTATTTAAACAGAGTTTTTTCCTAAGAACATGCTGAATATGCTGAAATGCATGTTTTGGAAAAAGTAAAGTTGATGATGCCTTTCATTTCTTTGTTCTGACATAATACAGAAAAATATTTTAGTATTATGAAACAAACAGTGACTTCTGCCTGGAACAAGATGCCTTAAATCAAATAGTTATGTGAGTTATCCAAAATTAAATGCAAACCCGTACTCAGAATGCAAATGAATTTTGAAGCACCAAATTTTGTAATAGCAGGGACCAGATTTTAATGCATTCAGTAAATTTCAATCCCAAACATTGAGTTATGCACAGATTCATATGGCATAATATGGGATACCAGTCCATTTTTAGATGTTAGTTTGATTTCTGTTAAAATTACACTGAAAGCAAAAGTATCCAGAGAAGTATAAAGGATGTACATACATATAGACAAATACAACAAAGAAAATTCTGAATTTGCAATTACTCACTTTTTGTGAAAAAATGGCAGAATAAACAAAATTTTAAAGAACCTTTAATAAATATTTAGATATCTCTGTTCAAGCCATTCTCAACAGCCTCTGAACTGTGGTCATTCAGAATTGTGAAAATCAGGCTGGTTATTCAAACTCCTGACTGGGGGTTAAAATACTGATTTTTGGAAAAACTTTGGAAATCTCTCTTTGATTTTTAAGTCTACTGTTAAAATGAGAAAGTTCACTACTAGAGAAGTACAGAGATAGACTATTTGTAGCGATATCATTTGCACTCATCTAGTTATCAAGGTTTATTACATAAGGCAGGAAAAGTATATGTAATTATATAAATAGATATCATTTATATCCTATGCAGTATTTGTATTGCAAAAGATTCTCATGATCTGTAGGCAGGTGTGAGAGATTTAGAGACTATCCTGGTGCAGTGTCAAAAAAGTAGGAATATTTGTCCTTTGTTTTGCCTCACAAGCGTTTGAAAGAGATGAAATGCAGTCTGTCTGTCATTTGGGGCATTTAAGACTTGATCAGTTTCTGAAAACATTCTGTTCTTGGAAAACTTTATTAAAAGCCACTGAACTGACAGCTAACTGAGGCAAGATTACACCTACTCAGAGTTTCTCTCAGAAGACATAGATGCCTTCTGAAACCGTAATTCAAATAACTTAGAAATATAACGAATATAATCACTTTGAAAACACCTTGATCCTGCACCCCTGTGGTTTCTTTCAGACATCTCTGTCTTATTTGCTTGTCCTGGGTACAGTGACTCAGTGCAGCCAGGGTTTGGGGTTTTCCAGTATTTTACCTGAGATCTGTCTGCAAACTCTGAATCCCAAAGAAGGGCAATTTCAAGTCCCCCCAGAAATTTTTTCACACCAAAATTTTTTGCAGAAATTCACATTTTCTATTCACCAGCCTGGGAATCCTGCCTGGGAATCACCAATCATTGCACCCAGAATCCAAGGGAGTGAGCATCCCTCTGGAGTCTGAGGGAGCCGCAAGAACCATTAACACCATTTTCCCTCCCTGGTGATGCGTTGCTGTCCTTTTCCTCACGAGGGGCTGAACGTCCGGGGTGGTGAATGTCCAGAGCTGTGATCTGCTCTGCTTTGAAAGACTTTGTGAAAATGTAAGATTGTCCTCTTACACCCCAGCCTGACCTCTTATTTGCTCTGCAGGGTCAGATTCATCTGTGCTGAGAGCCAACACAAGGTTCCCTGCACTTCACAAATCCTTTCAGAATTAAATTGACCGGTTGCTCTGCAGACTCCAGAAAGGCATTTACATGTCTTTTACCTCTCACATCACCAAAGCCTCATTTGAGCTCCACTAAGAGACCTAATTTGTTGGGCTGAATTTCATTCCCTAACAACTTCCCCTCACATCCAATTAGCACAGTGCCACACATGACAAAGATAGAAGAGAATTCTAATTATCAGCCAAAAAGAAGCCATTCAAGTTGGGGTTTTGTCTTTTTTTTTAATGTGTTAGACAACCCCATGAGACTGTTAGCATGGACAAAGTTCAACCACAGGGGCTAAAGCAAATAATAAACAGGTATTTGTGGTTGGTGCCTGAGCACTAACAGAGTTCAAGGGCTGCACTCAGGTTTCAAGTGGCACCTACTTTTTTTCTACCTTTCAAATGATACGACTCAGGTGCAATTTTACTCCCCAAGGAGCAATATACTCTCCTGCCCTTTGCTGCCCCGTTTTACCTTCTGAATTTTAGTCCACACACGATCTTCTTCCCTTCTTCCTTCAAGGATGTCCATGGCATCAGCCATTAGTGACTGCGGCTGTGGTACTGAGATAAAAATTATCAGTGTGGAATTCGCACAGAAATAACTTCTTTAAATACACAGATTAAAACCTAATTAAAAAATCATTTGTACGCTGATGATTTTATTACTCATCTTTCACACAATGAGCACTGCCACCTCATCTTTGCTTCAGCCATTGCACTGTATTATTGTGAATATAAAATACTTCACAATGGGAAAAAATCCTCTGGAAAATTTGTACTTAAGCCTATACATTTTAATGCAGTAAATGTTTATATTTAGTAAAGGAAGGCTTAGGTTGTAAAGAATAAAGGCTCCATATTTTATTCTTTAGCTGTCTGAGATATTCTGTGTTGTACATGGATGCCTTTTAGTATTTTCTCCCAAGGCTAATGTATCATCATTTAAAGCAGCATGTAAAACCTTACAAGAGGACAACAATAAAACTGAGATGCTTTTACTGTAGCTGGAAGTATCTAGCTCATTTTCCCTGCTTTTACTATCCTTTTCCTTTGGCAAACCCTTCCTTCTCCCCATCATTCAGCATAACAGAGCATAAAACCAAGGCTGACAATTTCTAGTGTAAACTATAAAAAGAAGCTGAGGGAAAATACTTGGTAATCAGTCCTCAGTGTGAGAAGTGAGGCTAAAATTCCAGTTAGCTGCAGCACAGCCTCTCTCCAGTCCCCTTCCAGGTTAGTCACAGCCCCACCCTGAACCTTTCCTGAACTCTTGGAAATGTTTCAGTGGCTCTCAGTTGAATAAGAGAGACACAAGGCTCAGATCCTTGAGCAGACTCCTGGGAACAGCCATTAGCTTCAGTATTTAGGGACAAACTGGGAGAAACTGGTGTCTAATACCTGTGACATTGCTGTGCTCTAGTAGCTCTATTCCAAAATGTTTAGTTGCTTCAAGAGAATGCAAACAATACGTTTTTGAATCTCTTCTTAAATCTGTTACTCATTACAAAGAACTGCACAATATAAGCATTAGAATTCATGGAGAAGTTGTCTCTTCCCTCAAGAAATTCTCTTCCATCTGCACTTAGACAGGCAGCAGCCTAATGTGAGTAGGTAGGTGGTAAAACTTAAAACATCAGCATTTAGGCTCCTCTGCACAGGATACAAAAATGCTGCTCTGAGATTCCAGCAGCAGATCTGTATTTCCTCGAGTTATCCTACACATTCAGGTATTTGAAGTTAAAATTATTAATCTGTATCCCAGCACTGGATAAATGATGGAGGAATCTTCTTCTGAATCTCTAAAGAAATTTGTTATGCTCAGGCCCAGCCTGTTTTCCCTGTGTTTGTGCACCCATTAAGTTGAATCCTATCGGTCCAGTTTATGAGAACTTTTGGGGTTTTTTAGGTTGTGTCTCAGCACTGCTGAAAAACAAAACAGCAAATTTCTGCCTCTGGCTTCAAGAGTTAACCTGTCAGAAATGTTCTCTCCCAATACTTTTATGACATATAATCTGCTTCTATGAATCCGGAACAGACACAGCCCAGAGATTAAAGGTATTAAGGACAGAATGGGCAAAGCCCAGATCCTGCAGCAAACCAGGCAGCAGAGGAACTGCTCGGGAAAGGGGAGGATGCTTCCTCTGCTTTTCTTGGACTAACTCTCTCTGAAGAACTGGCTGAGCAGCACCCACTGGGACAGGGACCAGGACATGGGTCTGTGACCCCTAAGGGACTGCTCTGACAGGCCAACCAGGCTGCAGATTTCACTGCTTTGGGCAAGAAATTAAGAAATCTTTCCAATTAGTTTCACTGATATTGGTATGTACCAGTGAAAAGTGCCCAGTGTGTGCTCTGGTTTTAATTTTTATCACCCAAAGTGTTTCACCAGCTCTACTGGCAGATGAAATGTGCAGCTGCAAGAGTGGGCAGTTGGCAAAGCCCAGTAATTCTTCCAAAGATAATCTTTTTTGGAAAATCCCCCCCAAAGAGAAATGCTGCTTAAAAGAAAAGAGTTGTCCTAATATGATTTTAAATGAAAATAGATTTTTTCATTTTTAACAACCTTTCACCTTGATTTATGATGTACAAATATGGTAACACTGAAATCATAAACCTTGGAATGATTTTCTTCGGGGTTTTTTCTCCACTCATATTCAATTGTTCAAGCTAACTGAAATCATAGAATCTTTGTTTTCCCAGGGTCTGTGAATAAATACTGACTTTAAAAGGCCTCAGTTGAGGTTCCCTGTGCCTTATCTTTGGACTCTATTTATTTAGTTACAGGAAGATATTTACACAGAAGAGTTTATAGCTGAAATGCCTTTGGGATCCTTGTGAGTTGTACTATTATAAATTCAGTGTCTTTAAAACTTTATACAACTTATTCAGTATGTGATAATAAACATTTGGCATCTTTAGCCTTTTCTAACTCACACAATTTAACTGCCTTCCTTGGTCATAAAGTCTTATCTCAGTTTTACCAGTGTAAAGCCAGAATGACCTCAGAGGAATTATTTTAAATTTTTATTAGTCCAAGCGCGATTAGAACTTGGCCAGCTTGGTTTTCTTCAAGGAAAAATATCAGATCCCTCTTGGAAACATTGGTGAAGAGCGAGAAGCGCGTGGGGTCAGAGCGGGTGATTCTGACCCCAGGGACACGGGGGCTGCCCCTGGAGTGACCATTGAGGGATGCAGGGTCACACCAGGACGGCCCAGTCCTGCAGACATTTCCTCCTGCCGGGACCCCAGTGAGGTCAGGGGGGTGAGCAGGTGAGGATCTCTCTCTCCCTCTCGCCCTGGATGAGTCAGGAGCGCAGAGCCCGCGATGGGCAGCGATGTCTGCGCTCGGTGCAGCTGGGATGTGGCAGGGAACCCGTCCCTGCTGGCACAGGAGAAGCCTGGCCATGCGGGCTGGTGTCACCAGGGAAGATGGAGCCCATTAATCACTCCCTGGTGAAGTTATTCTGCAAGTTCTTGCCTGCAGTCTTGTGCTTTCACACTGTGGTGCCTTAACTTTACTGAAATATTCCAGTTACAAAGGAACCGAGCCTCCATTTGCACACACAGAATAAAGATATGTTTTACAGCTGGGTGGCAGAACAAAGAAAAAAAATGAATGCTGAATTAATGCAGTGTAGCTGGTAGAGATTTTCTGTCTTTATTCTTTTTAAAAAGCATTTTTACCTTGTGCTCAGTAAACAAAAAATATGTGTTTCATTGAAAGATGTAAAGCCTGTCACTTAAATGTCCCATCATCGACCTTTGCTCTGCCCAGTCCTACCCTTAAGAGACCAAAGACCTGCTTCTTGGGTGGCCTAAAGCCTCTCCAAAAAGCTTTCCAGGGAGGTCAGGTTTATGATTACTACATGACAAGATACAGACAAGAGAGGGAGAGCCTGTGCCGAACGTGTGATGTGCTGAAAATATTGTGCCCTGGAGAAAAACCTATCACTGAAATATGTACCAATAACTCAGGACCCTTTAGTCAGCCTTGAAATGCGGGCCTGCTGAAGTTTAATACTGGAGAACTTGAATCAAAAGGAGAATGTCTTTTAATAACACAGTTTCTTTGCAATGTCGTTTCCCCTTATCTCGAGCCCAGACTTCAAAGTCTGGCAAGCACCTCCTGCAGTTGCAGGCTGCTGCTTCTCTTCCCTAAAGCAAGCTGCTGTGAAGCTTTAATTCTGCAGAGCTTAGGAGCTTTGCAGGACTGCAAACAAATGGCAAGGGACCGGCTTTGGGAAAACCAAGAGTTTTTAGTTGGATCATCAAAATTGGACTGCATTTAAATGCAAGGGCTGTGGAGGGATGTTTATTTATTTTTTTTCCCCCTAGAATGAAATGCTTAAAATTTACAGGCACCTGAGCTCCCTCCTTCCCCCTTTGTAAAACCTGACAGCCTCGAGGAAGAAGAATCATATGGTGCTTTCTGATTGCAGCTTATTGATGTACTATCAGGCTATTAATGACTCCCGTCCCAGCCCTGCTCACAAAAGGAAAACAAAGCATAGCAGGCATGCAGGATTATTCTGAGACAGGGAGCAAGCCATGGATGGAAGCAGAAAGGAAACCTCTCCTCTCCTTTCCCCTCTGCTCAGCTGTAGCTGGATTGGGGCTGTTTTGCCGCAGGTGGCTTCTGAGGTTAGATAACTTAAAGTAGCACGATCTGAATAATTGCAATCATTTTCCCAGACTGATTTGGGGAGGTTTGGGGGAAAAGAAGAGGTTTTAAAAATATGCCCACAGATGAGTCATGCTGGTTCTATAAAAGTCATCCTTGCAGGTGATCAGCACCTCCTCTGATAAAGCACTGAAGGACGATTTAAAAACTACTTCAGGGCTGCACATTGGGAAAAATGAGTTATGGAGCAAATTGCAGTGCAGAGCTCTGGCCCAGCCCTTCCCTCCCTGGCTCCCTTCTTCTAAAGGCCAAAATAAATGTTAGGAATAAAACCTGACTGGTTCTGCACCCTCCCAAGTGACGTCCTGTGGGCAGAGGGTGGTGGCCAGCTCAGCCATCACTTGATTCATCACTCGGGGCTGTTCCTCCTCTCTCTGCCAGCGGCCAAGGAGGTTGGGGTAATGGAACCTCTCCATCACACTGGACACGAGCTGTGCTTGCCCTGTTTTCCCAGCAAAAGCAGCGAGGTCAGAGGAGAGCCACAGGAAAAAAACCTCATTCTTTAAGTCCTGTACCTTGAGGCTTATCAGCCCGTAGATTTGTGCTGGTAATGCTCTAGGCAATATGACATCCAACACCCTAAAGATAGTGCTGCTGACAATCTCTGAAGAGGGAGAAAAAAAAATAAAAGATTTCCTTGCCACACTCTCTCTAGTAGTACTAGGAAAATAAATATGCAGTCATAACATATGTGAAGGGGGGACAGCAGATAACAAACTTGAATGCAATTTTCTCATTTGGAAATGGCTTTTCCATAATCCCCTCTATTAAATATTACCTAACTTATATGGATTGCTTTTAAAGTTTCAGCGAAGAGGTTGAAGAAAGCGTGCAGTGTGTCAGCTTATGGTTTGTTAGCAGACTAGGCAAATCCTGAGTTTTCAAATATATAACCTTGAGGGCCTAAAACCTGCAGAGGTGGTCTCTGATCCTCCAGGCAGCCAGGCACATGGTAAATTTTAAGTGTGTGAATACAGAAACTCAGCCAAGTGCTTGCATAAAATCTCAGCACCTGCTGAAGTGTTTGATGGATGGCAGCCTTGCCACCATATTTTCAGAAGTATTCTGATGCCAAAAATGCAAATAAGCACCCTACTGAGATTTTCAAAAGCAATTTGGCCTAGATTCCCAGCGAGATGGAGCCATTGCATATCTGAATGCTCAGCCCTTTAGAGTGAAATTTCCATTCATCTAATCAGGGTTTTGAATGCACTTAAGTGCCTGAAATTCCAAGAATTGGCATCAATTTTCAAAACCACTTCCAGTATTTTTAGCAGACCTTTGTTCTGGCAGCTCCATATGGGGGCACCCTGATGCTGCCATTTCCATGTACTTCAGGTAGGTGACTCTAGGTCCAATCATGAATCGAGCAGAGTGAAAGGAAAGTTTGGAATGACATTTCTTTTTTTCAGTAAACCCTGTCCTGTTTTTACAATGAAATTCTCTTCACAAAGAATCTTCATCGTTGGGTTTGGTCTCGATCTTAGTTTTGCAGAAATTTGCACTGGGAAACCATCAACTGTCACCAAAATGATTCTGAATGTGGTTCTTTTGTCAAGGCTAAGAATTTAATATCAGCTCTGATGATGCTTTCTATACCTCTTACAGGAACAATAATGGAAAAAATTCAGTTTTATTTAACTCTAAAAAATACAAATAATCCAGGTACAACTAATTTTATACGTTTAATCTAATACCTAATATAATTGTAAAATAGTATGAAATAAAGGACTATGTGCTGGAGACCAATGTCAGGAACGAAGCTGTAATCTGGGAGCTCCAGGTGTGAGAGCAACTGGAAAAGAAAGAGCTGAGGCAGTGGACTGGTATTCCCATTAGCTGAAGGAGAGAATCAGGCAGCTCACAGGGAAAAGGAGCTCTGGTCAGCAGTTCTCTGGAGGATTGCAGATAGCTCCCATCTGCTGTGTTTGGAGAGGTTAATTTAAACCCAAGCATCACGGAGCAGAGAAGCCAGCCCGGTAGGAGATACTTCTTTTGAGAGAAGTGTGCTTTGATTAGTCTATTAATGAAAATGCCAAGAGCTTATTATTCTTCTCAATAAACATAATGCAGGGCTAGGTTCCAAAGGGAGCAAACAACTGAAAAGGAAAGGAGAGATAAAAGACAATGATAGCAGAAGGGCCATTGTGTATAAATAGGTACAAATAAGACTGGGGTGGCAATTAAGCTTCTGATAATTCAGGTCGAAGGTCTGCAGTGTTTCACTCAGAGCAGAAGACAGAAAGCCTAACTACCTCTAAAATGGATTTTACTCAACGTATGAGTAAGATATTTGGTGAAAGAAAGGTGCATAACAGCACGACTTGGCTTGAGGGTCCAGGAGAGTCCTTCCAAATCCATCTTCTCATGAACTCTTAACCCATCTCTAAGAGGGGAGACTGGGACAACCTCCTCACAAACGACTTTTATCACTTGAAGAGTTATTTTCTGAGGACCTGACCTAGTATTGCTAGGAGATACAAGGAAGGAAAAAGATTCCTGTGCTCTCTGATATGTGAAATTATAAACTGACCCAGTGTAGTTAACATGGTGCTAAAGCAAGGAACAAAGTGGAGCTTGGTCTCCACCTGATCGTCGGTCTGTAGCCCCAGCTAGAGCTGTGTGCATTTAAAGAAGGAGAAGCAATCAGCTAATGAGAGAGAGCTCTTATCAACATCAAATAGTCTCACAACATTTGCGATGCAGCAAATGGTTTTTCTCTGCTATTCTTGAAATCCGCCCAAACCCTTTTTGTGCAGGAACTAAGAAATGAGTGCGTGGAGTCATCAGCTCAGAAAGCAGGTAACAATCCTCTCTCCTCATGCTGTGTCTGTTGGGGGCTTCTCCAGTGATTAAGAAAGTAAAGGCTAAAAGAAAACAATTTTTCCTCTGCTTGACTCTTTGGAAAAATATAAGGGCAGGCCAGGTAGCTGTAGGAAACAAATTTGGCATCTGAGCCAACACTCACTCTGCGGACACAGCAATGCTATTTAAATTTAGAGTAGGTTGGAAGTAAATAAATAAATAACCAACAAGGTTGAGCTTTTTTTTCAGGGATTAGAGGAGGTTGAACATTGTCAGAGGTGGTGTTTCAGTGACAATGAGAAATGCAGAAAGAGAAAGTAAATAACTGCTGCTGGCAGGAAGAAAATTTCCACGGGGAGCTGATCCGCATGATGAGAATTACATGAACTGTAACAGAATTCAAGGGGCTACTAAGCTGCAGTAAAAAACATAATAAAGTGACCTGGCAATCAGATGAAAGTGAAACCAGCACAAGTAGCCACAGTGAAGGTTAAGCAAGCAGCCAACTTAAATGGAGACTGCAGTGGGAAAGAGAAATCAGGTAGCAAAGGGACCAAAAATGCAGTAAATGGAGTCACAGTTGTATCCTGGTTAGAAATGTGGTAACATATTCAGATAAAAACAGGTAAATTATGATGCTGTTACTTTCTGGATGTATCTCACCCCTCTTGACTACTATTCCAAGGAGAATTTAAAAGAGAAAGTAAAAATAAGCATTTGAGGGACTTTCTGTTGAGGACTTAATTCCTAATGGCAGCCTCGCCCCAGGCAGGGATCCTCCCAGGAGTGAGCATTCCCTAGAAAACTTTTTGCTGCACAAATTCCCTTTAAGCTAAACCCAAAAAGGGTGTTTATTCCCAGAGACCTTCCTGCTGGGAGAGAAATAAGGTCCTGCTGCCTGAGGATCAGCCCCGTGACATCCTCCTTCCTCTGACCTTGGGATGCAAAAGCACCCACACCGAGCAGATCAGCCAGTTCTGGCTGGAGCTCACCTGCTCCTGCTAAACACCCAGCACTAAGAGCCAGAACAAAGCTGGGGCAGCCTTTCATTGCAGAAAGGAGCTGCAGAGCATGTGAGAGGAGTGAATCATGTGTCCTTTCATGTATTGAGAACTCTGGCGTGATACCCCCACCTTTTGCTTTTCTCTATGTGCAAGAAAGGAGTCATCCCTTCTGCCACTTCTATTTATAAATAAAGTTAAATTGCTGAGCTCTAAATAAAAGAAAATCAGAGTGGTTGGTCAGCCTGGATTTTAAGCAGGATGTGTCATACCCAATACTCAGGGTATTTTTAAGTATCAGCTTAAAGAGCACCATTTTGCAAAAGTCTGGAATGCCCCCCAGTAGTTCTTTTCTAGTGTGGAACCTTTTCTACTGTTTTTCAGCTCAAAAATCTGAATGAAGTTATACCTTGCAAGCAGCTCTGTAGTGCATTGCAATAACAAGCAGGAAAAAATCCATCATAATGTTTCTTTAATGCCCTTGGTATCCTTCAGGAAGTGTGTGTGCTGAAATCTGTATGTAGTAAATACTTTCCCTCCACTTGAAAAACAGACAACAAAACCATGAGATCTGTAACTGTAAGCATCATGCTGTGAATCACATGGTGGGTTTTGCTCACCTTTATAATATGAGCAGGCTAATAAGCCCCTCTGGCCACTCTTTCTCCTCTTAAGTGGCATCATGTGCCATCAGCATGGGACTGCAGCAAGAGAAAGGCAAACTTGGTGTGTACAAAGCAGCAGAAATCACCTCAGTGAAACAATTTAATAAAATAACTGCTTGTCAGTGCTTGGCTGGGGGATGAGTAGCTGCCGGTCTGCCCAACAGATATCTTTTAAGGCAGATGAAATAACCTTGTGCCGTGGTGTTTCTGGGTAGATGAAGTTTATGGCATTTCCCCACCAGCCTCAGATGTGAGGGGCCAGACTGTGACATTCTTTCTCAAATAGTTCGTGCTTTACAACACACAAATGCCCCAGTGATTTAAATGGGACTGGCTGTTCTTTATGAGGAAGGAGGGGGCAGAGCAAGAGAAAATTCTCTGCTTTTTAAACCTCTGACTTCACGTCATACCAACACTGGTGTGTGTGTATAAAGCACGTAACTAACTCTAGGTTGTGTGGCTGCACAACTGAGGTGGCAGAATTGATTTGAATAGTATGTGCTGCCATGGCTTAATAGGATCTATCTTAGCACTGAGGTGTTTTTGTCAAAAAAAAAAAATCTGATCAGGGCAAGAATTTGGATTGTACATTTGCTTCTTCAAATGATAAAGAAGACTGAAAGGAACGTTGGCTCTATTTAAAAACAAAGACATTCTTTTATATCTTTAAAGTAAGTTGTAAAGCTTAAGTCTGTAGCTGAAGTTTGTCTTGCATAAGTTTTTAATTTACTTTGCATGTGACAGAAGTAAGATGGAGTTATATCTCTAGCTTAATGAAAATTTTGGAATACTTTTAAGGAAGTAAAATTGGCCAAGTCTGTCAGCCCCATAAAGAGATGTTATCCTTAGCAGCAGAGCAGCTCTGACTCTATGTCTATCTGCGTAATTGCCGTTGTCTTTTGCTCTTTGGCTCTGCTTGAACCACGTGGTCCTGTTCCCTCAAAGTCATTTACAGAATAGGGTAATCTTGGAAAATCCAAAAGATACCCAGTTTCAAAGGTTTTTTTTCTTCCTGATACTCTTTAGAGGCTGTCTAACTGCGATAGAGGAATCTTACCTCTGTGCTACACCCAAAGAGAGAATTATGGACTCAATTATTCTTTCTAAATTGCAGTTTTACTGGGGCTTTTAGAAAGGCCAGGGGTTTATTCCGTATCCAGTACCCACCCCACTGTCAGTTTCCACTTGTAGCTTCCTGAAGTGCTCTGAAGTGCAGCGCCCACAGCAGTAACAGATATTTCGCTTCTCCAGAGATGCCACTTCTATTAGCCCACACATCAATAACCAGGGCTTTTGGTCATCCAAAGCCAGCAGCACGAGGCTCCAGCAGAGAACTGGAGAGAAGCAGCTGTGTTTCCTGGGGCATGTCTGACCCTTCTCCTGCCTCCCAGCGAGGCAGACACTTTGTGAGCGCCCATTTTGGGAAAGCACTGAGCACCTTTACCTCCCACTAACTGTGCGAGTTCAGGCACTTACTGTTGTTTCAGCAGCTGCTCCCTGAAACTAAAGGAGATAGAGCTTCCTCAAATATCCAGCTAATGTTTCTTCCTTGCTAGGGGTTGCTAAGTAGCAGTTTTTGTCAACCTCCTATCTAAGAATATAAATCCTGTGATTTGCTAAGACACTCCTGACGAGAAAATGGCTCTGATTCCCTCAATGCACAGAAAACTCAAACCCGGTTATTGCTAGGGAAAAAGCATTAACATTAGCATTCACAATCTGGGGAGGAGGAGAGGCTTCTTCCTCATATTTTCGGGAGAATAATTTAAGAATTGCATTAAAACAGTCTAGTCTACATGCAAATTTGATTTTTGACCTTTTGTGCTAATCAACAGCCATGCTGCTAAAAAGCTGTGTACATTATTGCAGAAAGTATGGAGTAGAATTAACTAATATACCTTTAATATGGCTATAGTGGATTTGAAGGTTATTTCATATATTTCCCTACACAGGAATCAGGATCTGAATCATCAGAAATGCTTCAAGTAGCAATTATTAACTCTTGATGAAGATCCCAGTGGAATGTGTAGTATACCTTGGGTATTAAATATAAGGAGTGGTTTTTGTGGTTATGTGGAGAAGGGATATGATACATTAGGCCATAAAGATTTGAGAAAATTGCATGTTAAATGATTTTAGATAAACTGGGCACACTGTTAAATAATTAGGAGTACTTTAAAAAGTATCTAAACCCCATTTGATCTCGGCTTCTAATGCAGTTCAGGCATTTCTGGACATGGGAGGAACACATGCAGCATGAAGTACCCACTGAAAAGCACAACATGATTCACACAGACAGAGGTTTCTGCCACCACACATCACACACCCAAAAGAGGGTTTTATATTCACATTTGTTCTGGTGCTTCTTATAAATTCCATTACAATATTTTCCCCCAGTTCTTTCCCCAAATCTTTTTGTTTCTTCTTCCATGGTAGAAATGAAAGGTGCCTTCTGGTCTAGGAAATTAAATAAAAAAAAATAGACTGTGTTTATTCATATTAATTTTCTGTAAAGGATCTATCAGGGTGAGGATAAACTGAAGGAGTGACGAGGATGGGTGGAGTTCTCTGGGCAAAGAGAAAAGGGCCCTGAGAATCCCCCCAACCCTCCTCATCCAGCAAGGATTGTGGAGATCACCCTTGAACTATCCCAGCCATTAAGGAAGTTGGTGCACCTGAAAAAGTGGGACGTTTTCTAGTTAAAGACCTTTCCAAGTGTTTTTTCAATATATTTGTTTCAGAAGCCCACAGTCAGTAAGCACTGCAGGGCAGGCAGAGGCTCAGCCATGTCTGGCCACATGCAGATTCCATGAGGATCTGGATCAGCAAAATGAAATTTCCACTGTTGCATTTTTTTCAGTTGTAAGAGAAGCTACTTGTTTGTGAACAAAGAAAAGAAAGAAGCCTAAAAAGGACTGAAATGGATTCCAGAAATGTTGCCAGAACAAAGGTGACCAAACCAACCCACCCAGCTCTAACAGAGTTTTGAAATTCCAGATTTTGCAACCTTTTGCATCAACAGCTCAGATGTTGCTGATGATAAAACATGTTCTTCCCATCTATGCACTTTTCAATGCTGATCATCCAAAGCATTAAAGAGCTCAACCCTTCGGAACACAACATCCAGATCTTTTCACTGCAAACGAATCTGCTTCCTCGCATCCCCGAATTTGTGAGGTTTAATTTCCTACAGATTTGTGCTTTTGCCATCACCGCCACCACCACCATGCCAGGTTTCCTGCATGTCCTGTCTGATCTGCCCAGCTGGCAGGTGTCAGCCTGTGCTGTGGCATGTCCAGAGCGTGCGGCTGCTGCTGTCAAAGCCCTGCGTGTCGGCGGGATGGCTCTGCCCCAGCCTCAGGAAGGACAGATGCTCAGAGCTCTCGTACAAACCACCTTTGTGCAGGGAGCTGGACCAGCTCGATCCTCCCTTCCCTTCCCCTGCAGAAAATAAACTGAGATTGAATGTCAGTGTCACTTCTCACAAAGGAGTGCTCTGTTTGCTGGGAGCTCTGCTTTTAAGATGCCAGGCTGTGTGGTCACAGTGACAAATGGAGAGCCCCACTGAGCGCTCTCCGGACTTACCCTGATATAAATCAAAGCAAGTGGACCTGATATTTCCCTTGCAGCATATTCTGCTGCTGATGGATTCCCAATTTCGTGACAAACTGCGTTGTACACTTGGGTTTCGATGTGTATCTGCTCCTTTTCCTTGGCAAGAGGAAAACTTTGAAACCAATTGAGGCCTTACACTCCAGCAGAACTTGGACTAAAATTGGACAGATATTTGTTGCAGAATAGGAAGGTTATTTAAAATAACATGTTCGTGAGATGCCTGGTATTTCACACCCACTGATAGAATAGGATTTAGCTCCTATTTTTAATTTCACCTATGAGAGATTCAGATGTGCAGTTTGAATGCTCAGTGGTTCCGTACTGACAAGCGACTAAACTTGTTGCTTGTGATGTCTTTTATTTTTGGTGGCCACTATGATTTTAGGTCAGATCTGAACAAGATAAGTTGGGTAAACACTACAGACTCCGCTGACTTCCCCTAATATTATTTTGAGTTATCTCAGCATCAAGTGTAGGAAAAGGAGTCATATCTGCTCTGCCTGAGAGGGCTCCCAGGACAGTCCTGACACATTTATGTTTTTTTCTTTGTCTTTCACACCATTTAAATCCTAGAAATTTTAGTGATCCCAGAACCTGCACTCAGAAAAAAATTAAAATTGAAGCAATTCTTTTAACTGATAAATTTTGCTAACGAACATTTGAAAGTAGAACTGGCTCCATTCAATCTGTTTTAGAATTGACTAAAGCTCTGTAGATTTGGGATCTTTTAGCCTCCCTTCTTTTTTTCTTTCTTCCTTTTCCTGAGTGGAAGAGTAAGAAAGTGCCTGGTGACACTTTCAGAATCATTCCGTGATTTATGAACACAAACTGAGTTTCAGTGCAACACTTGCACACTTTTCCTGCTAATGTGCCCCTGAAAGTCTCACCCTTGCTGTAAATTGAGGGAGTTTTTTATTTTATGCTCCTTTTAATGCCAGTACTTTTGTCCCAGGAAATTCTCCACAGTCCCATCAGCAAGTAAATGGAAGACAGACATTTTACAACTTTCATGATAGATAAGTCTTCATTTTCTCTCTTTGAACAACCCCAAAGCTCCTTTCAGAAACCCAATACATAGGTGGTCTGCAACTTGCAAAACACGATCTACTTTTGTACCGCTTTTCTAAAGCAAAACAAGAATGAACAAAAAAAGTTGACTTGTGTTACCTATTTGCACAGTTTCAAGGTAAACACTCGGTTTCCTAATTCCTAGTTGCATTTTGGAAGTAGATTTTATTTTTTTCTGCAAAGATGCAGCCTGTCTCCTTTTGGGGAGGCCTTTTTGCCCACTGAGAGCTTGGCTCAGCAGGGTCAGGGCCATCTGACCTGGGGTAACTCTTGCAGGGAGCGGGCAGCCCTCAGCCCTTTGGAGGATTGTTTGGAGGTGAGCTACCCAGCCAGTCTGTGTGACAGAATTTGACGTGGGAAATGTACTTTTCCCTTCATGTTTCTCAATCACCAACTCAGAGCCAAGCCTTATCAGGGACAGCTATGTTCCAGGTCACCAGGTTAATGACAGGAAGAAATGTCTTTTACCCCCTGCCAAAATGTCGTGTTCATTCCTCTCGAAACAAGGGCACGGTCACCAGATTTTAAGTATTTGTTTACCCCAGGAGAGGCTATTGGAGTTCACTGTGCCAGGATGTGAGAACAGGCTCTGATAAAGCCCTTGTTCACCCCAGATCCTACTTGTCTCCATCAGGCTGAAGGAAACCTGGCTCTCGGCTCCCATCCCTGCAGCTGAGATGCTCTCAGAGGTGATGGTCACTCCAGCAGCGCTCACAGAAGGGAAAGGTGAAGGCTCTGCTGCAGGGATGACCATCGGTGGTTGTGGGAATCACGGAGATGGGAATGAACTTGGGTCTCCCTGGCATCACAGCACATTGCAAACCCACCTTTGAACAAAAGATTGGTTGCAATAATGAAATTCAACAGTACAAATACTGCACCTCGTGGGTAAAAATCGTATTTATGGGGATTTGCAGTGTGAGGTCTGTGTTTTGCCTGAGAATTTATTTGATTTCCTAAACCATGGACAATCACAGAGCAAATCTCAGAAGACATTTTTCCCCCCAGAAGTGTAGAAACGTCTGGAGCTCAAGCTTCGGACTCTCTCAGCCTCTTTTTAAGCCACACACAAACAGCACACGGTGCTTAAGAGCATGTGACATCTGATGTTACCTGTGAATATGTGCTGCATGTAATCAGGGTGCTTTTTAGCAAAGTTTTTATTTGCCTACTTTATATTGTGTAGCCTTGTCTCCTTTCGCAAATGGTGTGTACATAACTGAAAAAGATACTTCTCTCTTGAAGGCTTCTTGAGTTACAGCCTAAAAAAGGCAAAGAAATGATATATTTTTTGTTGGGTAACGGCTAGTTAAAAAAAACCAAAAAAACCCTCTCTACTTTCTCTGATGATATTTTCCCTTTAATAATTGCACAGTCATGCAAAGATAACATATTTTGGTTCTGAATATTAATTAGAGGGGAATTTAAATTAGTTCCAGAAAACACTGCCTATCTATATTCAGAAAATCAATTTAATGGAGAAAGAACATTTGTAAACAGCTTTCAGTGCAGCTAGCCTGTGTCTTCAATGAGGAGAAAAGTATTAGCTAAATTATTTTCTAGATGAAAAGAAAGAGTGATTCCATGCTCTTTGAAGGTCACAGCTTTCATCTGAGGGTTTTATTCAGTCCTTGGGAGCCGGTTAAAAAACACTAAGCATTCATATTACCCCTTGGGTTGGCACGAATCAGACACTGTGCCTATACGGAATATTAGTCTTAAAATATTGCGTTTAAGCACCGTTTGCATTAAGAGCAAAATTCACTCCTGTGCAGAGGGCAACACGAAGCTTATGAACCTTTTCATGCCTTAGAAACGACTGGAATGATGCATTGTGCAGGTCTGGTGCAGAGAGGTGGATTTCACACTCGGTGGACCCCAATGAGCTGGAGCTGCCAGGAGGGGCTGGGAACAGCCTTGCTGGGCACTTTGATCCATCAGAGCCAGGCAGGCTGAGCTGCAGCTCCTCCTGGGCTGGCTTTGGGTCACTTTGTCTCCTGGAGGTGGGCGCTGCTTTCTGAAAACGGGGGGAAGTGCAAGGCTTCGTTGGTGCACCTTGGCAGAGGAATAAACATGGTTAATAGTGCCAGGATTAACACAAAGGTAATCGGGATGGTGAGAAAACCATGAGAGGAAGGGATATCTGCATTTCAGCAGGGCTGTGAATCTGCCAGGTGCCCTGAGGCACCGGGGTGATTCACAGAAGGTGTCACTGTGGGACCAGCTCTCTGTTTTATTGACAAGCTCTCATTTTTGTTCTCCACTCTATCCCCCACCTGGGTAAAATTATCCAAGACACAGTGTGCCTCCATGAGTCATTCCTTCAGCTGATGGCTGCTCCCACCAACCCAGGAGGGGAGGCTGGCAGTGCCAATTAATGAAGTACCCATGTCCTTCTCTCTAATGGCTTTAGCCACCAGGACTTCTGATACGGTTTTATATTTATTTCCCTCCTGTTTATTGATATGGGGTGTGCAGAAGTACTGTTATAGTTGTTTTGAGTAGATTTTAGGATAGGCTGCCACACGTGCACCCTGAGTGCTCTTACACTGATTACTCTGCCTGGGTCTCGAGGGTATCACTGGAGATTTGTTTATATTTTAGATTTCTATATTTAGCCAGCACATTATCCTGCATTTATTGGAATGAAGGCAGTCTGGAGTGGCCAGTTTAGCCTGGAGAATTAAAAAGCCTCGAATGTGTTTAATAGTATCATGACCACCCAGGGCAATAATAACATTCCGCCCAGGTGAGGAGACGTTTCAGCTTTCCAAGGGCACAACCACGTTATCCATGGTCAGTGCCACAGATCTGGAGGTATCAGAGCAGAAAATAGCAAGTGTGTCCTCCTGCCAAGAGCTAGGGGGACACATGAGGGGATCTGTGCCTGTTCCTTCCTCTGGTAAAACTTATCAGTCTGCACTGATTTGTAGGAAAGTTATTTTAGGTTTTCTTATTTCTGTGGACTTTAATTATCTTGTTTTTCAGGGCCTTCAGAGGATCAGTAGCCAGCAGCGCTACCAATCTAACTTTCTAAGATACATTTTTAAAAAAAACTTTTCCAAGTTTTCTTCAGTTCCATGTGTAAATATAGACACGGAATTAGGCCAGCCTAATTTTGTGTGAGAGGTTGAGTATTCTGCTTATTTTCTATAGGTTGGCAACCCTTTCCTAATCTGGATTGATACGAGCATGTGAGTGTGGGTTTGGGTGTATCCACACACTTCAGGTTTAAAATAGGTGGAGTGAGGCAGCGAGATGAAAAGTGAGCAGCTGGACCAGGCAAATTTGCAAAGTTCACTTTTGGGTTTATCATCCTCAAGAGCACTTCAAAGCCACACTTTGGGATCTCTGCATTGCCAGGTATCTGTGGCTACTCTGCACAGCAAATAGTGAGTAGTTCTGAAGCAATAATTGGCTGACATTCCTCAGCCAATAGGGAAAAGAACAGATTCATAGTTTCTGGTCAATACTGTTACTAAAAGTATTCTTATTATTACCCAAGAGAATTTTCCCCCCAGGCCACTGACCCTGGACATAGACACTATTTGTTTTATTATCTTCTTGGATTTTTATGGGGTAAAACCTTTAAAGATATAAAACTTCAGTGCATAAAAACTTTGGAGGAGAAAACTTTATATGATGAAATCCCAAAGGATTTTTCTTCTCACGCCTTTATGTACTGAAGTCTGTCACTGTGGATGAATAGCTGGCAGCACGTCCAGGAAGCAGAGATGCCTCCAGAACATTTGTTGTGCTGTGCACCGTGTCACTCAAGATACAGACACACTGAGGAGAGGCTTGGAAGGGCTCAACGGACTTGCAGGAAATTCCTTGCAGAGAGGGCAGGACAACTGGTTTTTCTGCATTTGAAGGTGTTTTGATGTCCTTGCACCAGGACTGTCCTCTCTGCAATGTCCTGTCAGATGCAAGAGGGAGGATGTTGCTGTTCTGGCCTTGGAGTGAAAGAAGCGTGAGGCTCTTGTGAGTGTGGGGGCAGCTGTTAAACTGACAGAATGATAAAGAAAGATGACTTTTTTTCTTTTTCTTTTTTTTTTTTTTTCATATCTTGCAACCGAGCTCTGCAGTGAATCTCATCACGTGGGGCTACACTCCAGCCTTTAATTCCAGAAGAGTTAGAAAATTCCTTGAGGTCGTCTTAAAATGTAAGAAAGATCTCCTCTAGCAAGGTATAACAATGAATGTAGGGACTAAGATTGACATGAGGCCACTGAGTGCGGCAGTTTACTTCAGCACTGGACAGAATCTGTTGCTTCAGCAAAGATGCGAAATCTCACTTAAAAAGCGGAGTAACCTGGTGATAGGGAAGATTTCTTTTTGTAGTTGTGGGACTGAGTCATGCTCTGCTGTGTCAGGAGGTTTATATCCCTGTTTTGGAAGTGAGGGGAATCGGAGAGAGTCTGCAGAGAAGCCATATGGAGACAAAGTATCTCAAGGGGTATTTATATTGTCAGCACTTCTATTAAAATACCAATTAATTCCTTCACGAAGCACAAGCTGGAGGGATGCCTCAGTTACAGGTTTGAGGGATGTATGTGTTGCTATAATGAAAAATAAAAAGCCAAAAGATGTTCTTAAACAACAAACTTGGTTTTGATCAAGGGTTTAAAGTGGTATTTGACCCAGCACTGCTTCGTACTCTTCTCCAAGCATCTTGGCTATGCAATATCCGAGGTTTTATTCCAGGTGAGCCTGGTGAGGCCCTGGCAAAGGTTGCCCAGAGAAGTTGTGGATGCCCCATCCCTGGAAGTATTCCAGATCTGGAGCAACCTGGGATAGTGGAAGGTGTCCCTGCCCATGGCCAGAGGTGGAACAGGGTGAGATTTAAGGTCCTTTCTAACCCAAACCAGTATATAATTCTGTGATTCAACACTCGCTAAAATTCTGTTAAGAACTCATAAAACCAATAGGTAGATGCACAAGAAGGAATCTTTCCCATGCCAGCTTCTGATGACAAATGATGTAAGTGTTTCAATATTTTTATGAAGCTCTTGCCATTTTGCATTAGAGCAGACAGGGAAGAAAAATGGCACAGTAGCGAAAAAGTCTTCATAACAGTGACAGTAGCTTTCCCTGCCACAGCCCCTAACCTTAATCCTCTTTAACTACAGAAAGGTTTAATTTGGAAAATCCAATTATCTTGACATCTAGAATTAGCCAAAAATTTAGATATCTTTCTAGTGCCTTATCTTGCAGCTGCAGTGCACACTCAGTCCCTGTCTCATTTACAGTACAGCAGGAACTGATGCTTTTATTGATGATTTTTATTAATGCAATGGTATCAGACAGGGTAAAGCCATTAGCCTCTTCTATGAACTGCTTCCACTGCTAGGCTGGTAGTTAGAATTACGGGTGCACTGCAGTGCAACCTATGTGCTTTTCTCTATATCTTCCCAACCATAAAAAAGTCTCTGGCAGCCCTGCCACTAAGTCTGTGGCTGTTGTGATACGAATATCTTCTCACCAGCATGATCCTCTTATATAATTTTTATTTTATATTTTTTTCTGTGTGGAAAAAATAAGTAGACAGAATGCCAGAGCACATCCCTTTCTCAAGATGTTTATGGTATGAATAAATCATGCATTATACAATAGATGAGAACTTTCTGCTTATCTGCCATGTAATGCCTCCCCATTAATGTAGGTCACATCAAATACCAGCTTATTTGGGGTCTTAAGTTATTAAGGTTTTTAAGTCTCTGCGAGTTAGTTTGGATGCAGCGTGTTTTGAAAGGGGATTTGCAGAGTGCCGCAGCGACAGATCCGTGTCTTCTGAAAGGCAGAGGTGCTGCAGCTGGGTTACCTTGGGCTTCAAGGCCTGCTTGATTCTCTAATAAGTATCTCTTTATGTTTGGGAAGAAAATAAATCCATGTTTTATATCCTTTTAAAGAGATCACTAGTCATTAAAGAAAAATCCTGGAATGCAGAGCATATAGAAAGGTTGGAGGCTGCTCTGGAAACTCCTTGCCTGTGGTGTCTGTGAGCAGGCCAGTTATCCTCCACATGGAGATAGTGACCAAACCCATAGTTTTTAACCAGTTTTGTTAATATTGTCCCCTTTTAAAAGATGTTTTTGTAATGAGGAATACCCTAATTCCAGTGAGACAATCCCCTGTGGCTGCTCTGGGCAGCAGCTGCCTTCCAATGCTGGGAGAAACCTTTCACCATCCCAAGTCCTCAGCAGGGGTTGGGACAGCTCCTGCTAGGTCAGGAACAGGTCTCAGTTCAAACAGCATGTTGTTTTTGTGAAAAAAAAAACCAACAAAAAAACCAAAAAAAAACCAAACCAAAAAAAACACTGTGAAAACGATAAACTGAACAGCTTTGGCAGCCTGGGCTCAGGCATCTGAACTCAGACAGGCAGAGCCAGAGGTGGAGCATCCCTGAGTGCTTTAGGTGGATGGAGTCAGAGCCCACTGGCCAACATCTGGATGCTGCATCCATCAGGAGAATCAGACGAGCACTTGAGAGACAGGGAGAGAGCTTGGCAAGGAAATATTCCTGGGAGAAATGTGGGATATTTGCTGTGAGGGGGTTTCAGGGCTTTTAGCCTGAAGAAGAGTCAAAAAAAGAGAGAAAAGAAGAAGAGGAAACTAAAATGCAGAAAATAACAGAAGGAGATGTCAATGTTTCCCAGCACAGATCTCAATGTCTTTTGGGAACTTGCCTTAAATGTGAAGAGATGAATCAGGCAGCCCGAGATGGTGACTGATGCGCTTAACCTGTCAAATGGACAGCGCTGCTCACAGGGTCAGTGGAAAATCATGCCTGAGTCATTGCAATAGCAAACTACTTCGTGTGTCTGAATGGCTGCTAATTTAGTAGAAGCCAAGTTGACTGCATATAGAGATGTTTCTGAGCAGGGACTCTATCTATTTTTGCATCTCCTTCAGAGCGCTGTAGCTCTTCAAGAGCAGGTGTGCAAAGCCACATCACCAGTAATGATCCTGGGAACAGCTCACATTCCTGCCTGCAGCTTCATTCCCCCAAAGAAAGGAGAAGGTGCACAAAGAGATCCAAGTGCACTGTGGATGTGTAACTTCTTAAGGACCTTTGCAATTCAAGGGAAAAACGAGGGCCTGGGAACAGCACAAAATGGGTGGGTTTCTGCACTGGTTTTTCAGGTTTCTTTTGTAAATCTTAAAGCTCTGCTTTGCAACCAGTAAAATCCAGGATGAATGGAAAATTCTGCTTTTGAAATATGCACATTACTTTTGAGCTGCCCTGTAGGATTTTTTAATGGTCTAGAGTTTTGCTGACCACGTTGTTCCTGTTGAGTATCTTTGAGACATGATTTACAGGCCCCTGTTAACAGTTACAGTCCTAATTGGGTTGATAATTTGTTTAATATTGGAATTTCAACAGCTAGCAACTACAGCAAGGTATGTGTTGCCTATTATATTTAGCTAGTATGAAATAAATCCATCTTTCCTCTAATCAGAGACAATTAATCAATCTGTTTTAATACCTTCTTTTAGCATTATGATTCAAGCAGTATTTATTCTAGCATGAATGACTTGGTACCAGAAAAATAGAAGTAGGTAGAAAATATGTGGAAGTAGATATTCTTAAAGAAGAAAGAATGCAAGAAAACTGTTAAATTCCTTGGCTTTATACATGTAGAGTTGTTTCTGAAATGGAAATATCAGCAATAACAACAGCAGTGAAAAGCTCCCAAATCAGTATCAATATGATAGAAACTCTGTGTTATTTTATTTGCCTTCTCAATCCAGTTTTCAATTACTCCATATTTTTACTACTGCACCTGAGAGCAGAATGATGCTGATTTTCTGCAGCTGAGAGTTATGTCTTACAAAGAGTGTATTCCAAAGGAAGAATGGTCTGAATCCCTGAAATGGCATACATAGCAAGAGGCCCATTCTGCCCTGACAAAATGTTATCAATTTTAATTTTAGAAATTTACTTCAGTCATGAGGACATAGGAAACCCACAAACTGGTCAGAACTGCACTGAGATCATCTGGATACAAGTGAGGTGCCCTAAGAACAAACTAATCTTCCTGCTTAAGGGCCAAAATATTTTTGTTATAATGTGCAGGATAAGGAACATAATTATGTCCAAATTTTCCACCAGGAAATTAAAAGCTCAGTGCTCTGAGGCAAGAGTTGGCCTTCAAAATGCACATAGATATGGAAGAGGGAGGATTACCTATTGGTGTTTATGAAGAGCTATAAGCAAAATCTCTGTCCTGCCATGAGAAAATATAAAATAAGTTCTTAAAGCAGCAACAAGCTCCACAGAGCTCTGGGACAGTACAGACTCAGGCTCACCGACACCTGCTTCGTCCAGGGCACCGGGAGCCATTGCCCTCACAAGGATTTCCCCCCAGATTTGATTAAAGAAGGGACTTCCCTGCAGTGAAGTGTGGCACGGCATGAGCTGCTAAAATACCTTCAAGAATGAATGAGAAATAGGTTTTCTCGGTGATATGATGGCCAGGCTGCCCAGAGAGGCTGCCTGTCAGCTCCTATCAGTCATTCCATCAGGAGGATTGTGAAACATCCCTGCTGTCGCCAGCTTGGAAACCTCGCGCTCCGTGGCAGGGCGCGGGTCAAGCGTGAGCACACAGCGCTGCTGACAGGCCTGGGCACCAGCTGGGGCTGCACACGAGGGTTTGGATTTGGAGCTTTTCCCTCTTGACTTCCTTGCCTTGGACGGTCGCCCCGCGAGGTGTGAGATGGAGCTGAGCTCTACAGGAGCTGACAGCGCCGGAGGTGCTCGGCCGCCTCGCGGGGCTGGGTTTTGGTTTGCTTTATTTTATGGAGTGAGGTGTGTGCTTGCAGCAGCCCAGGCTTTCGGGGTGGAAGAACCTGATGGTTATAACAGTGACCAGATGCAAAACAAAGATCTGAAGGTACCCAGACCTCCAGGTGCTGCTGGAAGCTCTCTCTGTGGTGCTGAATTTGGCAGACAGAAATATTCTCAGAAACGCCAGCTGCACTTTCAGGGTGCTGAGAGCAGCTCTGCGGCTGCAGAGTCACCCAGAACACTGGGGTTGAACAGGAGTTAAAGCTAAAAGCCCAGTTTACTCCAATGCAAAGTAAAGGCCTCCATTTGAGCTGGAGCAAGTACACGTTTGCCTCCATCCTGGAATTAAGGTTTTTAGTACAGATGGATATGGAAGTGTGCAGATATGAACATGCAAGCTTTGAAATGCTTTCCTGGGGTTCTGCTGGTTTCTGCATGGCTGGTGCAATGATATTTAGTGTAAGACTTTGGCTAGGTGGGATTGACGGATCCAAGTGCACTGTGGATGCTAGAGCTCAGCTTTTAGCATAAAATAGGGCACACGGTTTTCACAATGGAATAATAAAAGCAATTACATTTGTAATGTGCTAATGAGTTAAGACTGAGATATTAATAAATGAGGTAATAAAGGCACTTTATAATAAGATGGTAGTGCCAGCTATTGGTGAAATCAGGCTGTGACTTCCAAGGTATTTGCAAAGATCCTGTTTGACAACATTGGGCTTTTCTTACTTTGTCAGAATGTATGGGTGTGGTATATTTTCACTCATGGAATGAAATGTCCAGCTTATATTGCACAGTTTTTAGCCAGTGGAAATTGTTTGCCAAGGTGTGAGTAATACTGGACAGTTTGGCGAGGGAGTCTTTCTGTGGGATGAAATATCACAAGTCTACTGCTTGTTTTGTTATTACCAGCTGAGAAATTGCATTGCAGACAGGAAATCCTAGGGACCTTACATGACTGTAGTAATAAGTAAGTTTAAACTTTGTCTTGCTGCTACCCCTCTAAAGATATTTACTATAATACATTTAATTTTTCCATTATTATTTATTGTGATGAACTCTATTTAATTCATCTATTTTTAATCTAACAGCCAATACACAAATCATCCAGTGCATATCTCTAGTGGGTTATGAAAAGAAGCGCATTCATCTGATGATATGTTAACTTGGAATGTATATTTTCAATCCACAGAATAAAATATTGGAACAGAGAAAAAGGCCCAACTTACTGAATAATATCATCCATTGCAAATTATTTTTCCACTGCTCATCAGCATTATACCTCTGTCTCAAAGTAGAATGGAAGCTGGGTATTAATATTCAAACCCAACACAGGGCATTAGATATTACATATCATTGTACATAAGATCCAGATATAGATGATTTACTTTAGAGGGGACAATCAAAGAAAGCTAATCAAAAAGCTAATCAAAAAGAATATTTAAAGTTGCCTTGATCATGATCCATAGGTACATATACAGGGAGAAGATAAGAAGTGCTAAAGGATCTTTAAGCTTTCAGAAATGAATGCATAATATAAATTGATGGAGGTTAGGATTGAATGAGTAAGGTCTCAATTCATAAATTAGGGGAAAACAGGAGGAAAAGCATGCAACAAATCATCTATTAGATGGACAATGGTAAATATTCTGTTCCTAAACTGTTTAAATGGGCATTGGGTAACTTTCTCAAAACCAGTCTCTGCTTTCCAGTTGTGGCACCAATGCAGGAAAGCAGGGGTGCAATTCTGGGTGTCTTTATGCAGAAAGTCAGATAATCCATCAGTATGAGCCCATCTGGCCTTAAAAATCTTGCAGAACAAACCTTGCAGTGTGCCTGAGAGGAGGTACACAGTCACATGGAACTGGTTACTGCCAAAGAAGAAGAAATATGTAAAAGCTGATAATGAAGAGGGGAGCAATTTGAGGATGTTTTTAAGAAGGGTTTTAAAGGAAAAAGACTCCTGGCAGTTGATGTCAGGGATAGGAGAAGTTCAAAGCAAAGTATAAACCCCATATCAGGAGAAGAAAACCAAAGGAGATACAAGATAAAGACTGCTCTGAGCACGAGGAATGGATCAGGAGAGAAAACACAGTGATTTAAAAGTAGGATAAATAATAAAAGGCTTTGCAGATGTGAATTAAGGGCTTGAATTTTTTGCAGTAAAGATGACTGAAGGATTCAAATGGTCTGTACAATATTTTGAAGCCATGACCAAAGTAGAAGGCAGGCTGTGAGGAGGAAAAGCTTTTTCCAGCAGTCAAAAGAATCATGGTAAGAAAAAACAAAAGTGGTCAATGCCATGCCATAAGGTTATATACATGACCCACTGATCAAAGCAGAGTGTCATAGCTAATCTAAAAATCTTTCTTCATGGAAGGAAAAAACAAACCATCCTGTTCCCATCTATTCCCTTTTCTTTGGAAAATGTTGCTCATGGTTGTGAGCCAAAGCTGGGGCAGAGGAGTAGTTAGCACGAAGCGCGTGCATCAATAGCTGTTGCTTTGGTTACAAAGGCACATGAGCATGTATAGTTGTGACAAGTTATTTTCAGCTTTTACACCATGAAATAGAGAGAATATTAATAAAAAAAGATCATGCTACCTCTGCTCAGTGTCTCTGCGGTGGAAAGTCCCAGTGCAGTGTCACACGCTGCATCATCCTGCTAATTGTTGCTGTGTGCTCTGATGACATTGAAGTCAGCCTGGATGCCGAGTGCACACAACTCATCAGCTCGGGGGCAAGAAAGGGAGTGCTGGGGATGCTTCTTCAGGAACTCTTTCTTCAGTGCAAGCTCTTGAGTGGGAGCAGCACTGGGCACCCAGCTGCCTCTCCTCCGTGCGTGTCAGCATCCCGGAACTGCTGAATTCCTGGAGTAGCCCACGCTTGGGCACACGCACAAAAGGCACACAATTGCAGAGCAGTCTCTGTCTCCTGGTGAAAATCAAGGGGATCTATCCAATGGTTGGATCTCTGCTGACATTTCAGAGCTTCTGCAGGGGAAGATGACAGCGACTTGGGGGAAAGGCAGAGGAGTGGGAGTGGGGCACAGACGCTGTGGTGGCACCTCTTGGTACTGCAGAGGTCCAGCCAGGCCCACGCAGGAGCTTTCTGTCAGGAGGAGAAACGAGCTGTGGGCTCTGCAGTGAAGTGTGGATGAGCCAGAGTTCTACCACTGCCAACATGCTTTGGCCTTTGTTTTTAGCAGATGATAGGAATGGCTGGGAGCAGTTCTGTACCCTCTTCGTTTCTGTTCATTCCCAGCTTGGCCCAACCACAGCTTCTGGTTTAGATTCTGCATGGAGGCACCGGGATGAATTGTGTCCTTCACACCACTTTTTCAGCCCTGTTGCATACCAGGATGGCCTGAACTCCTGGGGGGAGGACAGCTATGACAGCTCCTCCTTTAAAGGGTTATTCTTTGAAGCTTCATGTCCATGACATCAAGAAGGGAACTCAATGGATACCAGTGTAAAGAGACAAAAAAAGACTTTCCATTTGAAGGAATGACCCTTCCATAAAATGTGTTTGTGAACTCAAGATTTTAAACGAGTCTGACCCAGTGGGGAAAAGATATCAAACTGTTCTGTACAGAAGAAATTCTCTGCTGGAAAGCACATACGAAAGTTCACAGGCACTGCAAACACTAGCCCAGTGGGTGATTCTCCGAATGAGATGCACTTTGCACTTGCAGCAATACTGAAATTCAGCAGCTCCTGGGACTCAGATTTATTCCATTTTACCAATAAGAATACAACTAATAATAGTTTTTAAAAGAAAGAATTTGCCACGTGAGGGAAGATATAAAAATCACATTCTGATCTTTATTACTCTGGCTTATGTCAGACATATTTTGCACCACTTCACATGAAGTACAGATGTAACAGGTGTTCTCACAGAATAAGCTAAAATAAATGGGATCAGAATCAAACCCTGAAATTTTGTTGCATGGGACATATACTGTTCCTAGAATCCTTAAATTCTTTGTATGGACAAAGGGAGCCTGAGGACCAGGTCCATTCTGGGATGCAGGAAGGTCTTCCACCACCTGAGGCCCAAATGCTGCCCTCCCTCTGGAGATGTAGGCATCCATTCACCACCGACTTTGCTCCTCAGAGTAGAAGGAAGTACCCTTCAACTTGAATTTGTGCTGATGGGGCTGAACAGCCATCTTAAAAAAGAATCACTCAAGAGACGGGTCTCATTAAAGTCAATGGGCTACTCCTCACATCAGTAATCTTGGTAGAGTGGGGTCTTGCCTACTCATCCTTCACAGAGCTCTGCAGGTTCCTCTGAGACCATTTGTTACAGCCATTTTTTGCTCCCCTTCCAGTTGAAGGGTTTGGAAAGGTGTCAGAGGATTAGTACCATGCAAATTGCGAGAGGAAAGTGTCACTAAGGCAGGAAGACTTCACAAAAAATAGCTTAGGGGGCCATACAGAATCCGGAATTAAATTTTATAGCACTCCATAAAATTGAAGTATGAGTCAAGGGTTAACAACCTTGAATTTTGCCCTTAAAATTAGTCCAAGAAAATCTACTTCATTATAAATACGGCAGCACTGTATCGTGCCCTGTTGATTGATATGCCCAAGAGCTACCTTTGTCGGCAGTCTTTTAAGCAGCAATCCTTCATTTTGATCTTAATAGTGAGATAAGCACCTCCTTCCTCATTGGGCTATCAATTTTTAGCTGCCAATACAGATGGATGGGGTCGCTTGTTGCACACACAGTGAGTCCCGTCGTGATGAATGTATAGTCAGCAGTCATGGCCATCCTCATGACAAAAGCAGAATAAATGAGTGTACAGGGAGGGAAGGATGCATATAGCAATATTTAATGCAGGTGATATTAGAAGAGTGCAACATGAGTTTTTTACTAAAAGATTACACATAACTCTCAGTCTTTGTCCAGCCTTAAGACAAGCATTGGTAAATTTTTTAAACTATCTGCCAAAAGGCAGCATTTTATTTTAATAACTTTTCAGTATTTTGCTCTAAGCAAATATTTAATGGATGCTATACAATATTTTAGCCTGGCTTTTCTTTTTTTTTCCTTTTAAAGTACTTGGGGATGAAATATCTTATATGTAAGTACATTTCTTCTAGGACAGCACCAACATGTGCAATACCCTGTATCTTGGCAGTCTTGGAATATCACTTGTCTATAGCAAACTCAGAGTTCACCTTTGATTAAACTATAGCTTAAAACCCACCCCAAAATAAAAGTAACCAGCTATCTTGTCACCTAATTGAGTACACTTTAGTACTCCCACTGTCTGTGACAATCATTGCATTACTCTTTCTGGGCTGAGGGATATTAAAAAACTGTTGTGCAAAGGATATTAATGCAGAGTCTTAACAGACTTTAGAAAATCAGTTTGCTTTTATGGCTGTCTCTCTACACTGCTCTCTGTTTCCTTTCCTCTAGAGATTCCAAATCCAATTAAATGTGACTAGATGTAATTCCAAATTGTCACTTTAGTCAATTAAACATATAATAATCTTGTGTACCTAATTACCAGCTCCAAAAGTTTATTTGTTGATGTAGTGCTATCAATGTGTACTTCTGCATGTTCCCCTTATCATTGCCTATATATTAATTGTGGTTTGACATTACTGTAAATTGAATTTGAAATTTCCCCCTAGTTAAAAGTCTCTCACAAACAGTAATCCCAATCCGGTTGTAATACCCTTTCAGAACATACTTTCCAAGGCTGTATTATGTTCTTAATGAGATATAACCAAAAATACATGGATTTAACAATAAATATTTCAAAACAGGCCCAGTATCAGGGGGTAACATATTGTTACAAACAGGAACTAAATCTTCCCTTAGATGTTCTCATAGAGCTCCCATTAATTTCACTGGGAGAAAAGCAATTCAGTAGGATCCATGGATTTTTGCATAAGGACTGGATTTAGCCATAAGCTTTATCCAATGCTCATTCAAATCATTGGCAAGAATCCTCTTGACTGCACTAGAACAAAGAGCAGTTTCTAATTGAACATCGTTAGCCCAGCCGGCACAGGATGAACAAAGCATGAAATCCTCATTGCCTTGAAAATAATTGGCAAACTGCTCATGGACTCCAAGTGGTGCCAGGGTTTAATCTCAGGAATGACATATGGACCCTGTGGATGAGGCAGAGGAGGTGAGCAAAGCACCCAGCTTTGCCTGCTTCAGCTGCTGATGGTTTGGAGGGAAGACCTTCAGTGTGTCCTGAGCTGCAAAGGAGCAATAACCATGCAGTAGAATATGAAGGAAGACTGAATGAATGTGTCCTGTGTCCACATGTCCATGAGTGTTATTCCATGCCTTTGATCCTCTGCAAAGCTTCCAGCTCCCCCAGCAGTGGCAGTGCCTGGCCCATAGCTGAGTACACGAGTGGTGACTGCTCCTGCAGCCACCTTGACAGAAGGAAGGGACTTCCAGTCTGAATACAGGCCAGTCCGAAGCACTGAAACCTTGTGTTTTTTTGCAGTCAGAGGACATTTGCAAGCGGTCATTTACAATCTGGGATCCTATAGTTATATTGGCCTCTCAGCTGCTGTGATTCCACAGTTTGAAATTGTCAGGTCCTTAACCCTGAGCCAAGGCTTGCTTCTCCCAGCCTGGTGCTCCTTTCAGAGGTGCACAGAGCCCTGGACAGACCTGGCATCAATCCTCAGACAAGTCACTTCATTTTTCCCTGTTTCTCAGCATCAGCTGTGAAATGCAGACGCTCATATTTGACTGATTTACTGATTTGGTGTGTGAGTCCCCATGGCTCAATCTTTTGCTAATCCTTCACAGCCTGCACAGCACAATGTCACTTTGATCGTGGCAGAAGTCTCCAGGCATTGCTGCACTCCAGACAAATGCCTTTTCTCTTTATTCTTCCCTCTTAATTTGTCCTTATTTAAATAATCAGAAGCCCACTTACATTTCCAGCATTCTTGTGTAGTTTTTCAACATCTGCTGTTATCCCTGATAGATTTCCCCTGTACTGCCATGTGTTGCATCAGGAATGGTGAGGCACATACATAAAACCCCTCCGAGCCTTCTGAGTGCCTCTCTCCCAATTTTATTTCTCAGTTTCTCTGTCACAGGGGACACACACAGGTCAGGACCAATGCTTGCCACTGCGACCTCAGGACTTAGGAAGGGAAATTCCACTACTTAGAACATTCCACTTTCAAAAGAAACACGAGGATTAAGGCTCTGTGTGTGTGGCCTGTGTCCAACCCCGAACGTGCCCAAGTCAGAGACTTTTTGTTGAAGGTCACGAAGGCTCAATGCACAGAACCGAAGTGACCTGTGAAACAGGGAACTGTGAATTTCCAGAGGCAGGGACCCAGGTGAAATTGCACCATCTGAATGTGATTACAGGGCTGGGCATTGAAAGATACTTAGGCACCTAAACACTCAAAAACCAAAGGACAAATTGAGATGTTTAGGCAGGTTAAAAGCCTGTCTCCCATTGAAATATGTGAGCTTAGAGCACTGAGCTGGGGTCCTGAAGCCCAGTGAGTATCTCTCCATATTGCCCATGGAAATTCGGGTAACAAAGACTTCCACTAAGAGACTGACCAGCCTGTGAGACACTCTGAAATCAGATTTAAGTAAAATATTACTTAAGGAAATACTATTTATGATCTTATTATTTAAGATATTTGGCCAGTGACGCAACCCATTAACATCTTGAAAAAAGAAATCTCCCAACACATGGATTGATATTCCCAAACCAGAATGAGGGACCACTCCCTGCCCTGTTACAAATAAATATTTTATATTAAATGTGATGTGTGATGTTATGCATGGAGATCGGCTGTTATGTCAGGTGGGGATTTTGGACAAGTAATGTTGATCAGCAACAAACCTCACTCTTTGTACCTTGAAAGTGACTAAATAAGAGTTCAACAGAGCACAAGGAACACGAGGTACAAAAGAATGGGAAAATAGCTCCCATTTAGACAATGTAATGCATCTTTCTGCATGAAAGGCCATCTTTTTTACAGTTATTAAAGAGAGAGGGAATAATCTCTAAAGAACAAAGATATGTGCTTTCTTCCTACTTCTGACACAAGCACTTCATTGATAGTCAGAAATATTGGTCTTGTATTTACAGAACCATCCGCCGCTAAATTTGAAATACATAAAATATGCCTGAGTAAGAAATGAAGCAGTTCTGACAGCACAGCTTCAGGAACACCTTAGGGGATGTCAATAAAAAACAGGAACTTTCTTCTTTCAAGATATGAGGCTTTATATTCTGTGTTTTTTCCCCTGGTTGCCAGTTCAGGCCAATATGAACTTCCACAGCTTAACCAAACCCATCTGGGTGATGTGGCAAGCCTGAATCCAAAGGTGTTCTGCAATCTCTGCTCCATCTGGCCACTTGGTGGTGCAGAATAATAAGATATATTTCTCTACGTGCTGGTGAGGAGCAGACCAGAGATGCTGAACCGTCTCCCTCAACCCATCTCCAGACATGCACAGGACTTGAAACAGCAGTCAAAGGCATTTTTTGGTGCGTGACGGCTGCTGACACCAACAGCCTGTGCCCAGCCAAATCCTTTGCAGCAGCCACGCAGGTCTGTGACAGGAAAATGGATGGTGAAGGTATAGAAATAGGCAGAATTTTCTGGAATGCACCAAAGTGTTCCATTGCCAAAGAAGACAAGAAATTAGCATTGTTGCTAAATGCTTGTGTGTTCATTTACCCCTGTAAATACTGGGAAATTCATGAGGGCGGGACTCAAGGTCAGCTCCTTAATCCTTGGCTGCTCCCCTTGAGCTGCAGAGAAAGGAGAGAAGCCCAGAAGGGGAGAGGAGGATTTCTCTGCAGATGGCAGAGCCTCAGGAATAATCACAGCCTATTGCACATTAGAGTAACTTTCACTCTCCTGTGCTGCTCAGCCCTAATTGCTGCTAAGATCAAGAGGCTGATAAATGGCTGGAAATTACCTGTGCATCTTATTCCAAGTGAGCTCACCTGGATCTGCAGTGAGTGGTGCTCACAGAGGGCCACAGCCCCTGCACCGTGGTGTTAGTCCTGTGCAGACCTCCTGTTTGGAAAGGGTAAGTAGAGCTCTGTTTTTTCAGCTTAACCAGAACTTTAAGAGTCCTGTTTAGACCAGCCCTAATGCAGACACCTGGGCGTTTGAGATCTCTAATACAATAACACTGAGCCGGAGATACAGGATGCAAAATAAGCTATAGCTCTCTTCTGGATGACCTTTCTTATTTTCTTCTGAGATTAGAAAAGGAAAGTGATGTTTATAACTGAAATAAGCAAAAGGTAGTAATTTTAATGCAATTATGCTGTTTGAAAAGTGTACAAAATAATAATAGTTAATTTTTAAATACATTCATATACTCTAATTAAATGTAACCTCATTACTTTGATGGCATGAAAACATTTGGAAACCATTACATGAGGAGAGATAAACAGCACTTTAGAATACTGAGCAGGTATGAAATTGCTACTCTCTGGTTTGACTTGTGTGTAGACTTGCCCAAAAATGGGGCAAAAGGTTGTTATATGTGTGCAATATTTTGATATTGCTAATTCCTGCAGAGGACTGACTGGAAGTCCCCTTTGAAAATTTCACTAGTGAGCCTTAAATGCACTGGGAAGCTGCTATCAAATACTTCTGTCTTGCCAAACCCTCCCAGGCTGGTGATGGGCTACACCTGCTGTTTTTTGAAGTTTCTGGGTCTTTAGGCCATCGTTAGAAAGCAGAAATAAGTTTTGCACGAGGAAAATGGCCCCTGTATTTAGAACACATTTATTATACTTATTATTATCTGTCCCATGGTTGCATGCAAGTAACAGCTTTGTGGATGGTATGGAGATTGCTCTTCCATGGTACAAATGTTTCTCATTTAATGGCAAGTTCCACTTAAGGACACAGAAATTGCTTTCCAAATCTAACTGGGAGATGCACGGGGAAATGAGCAGCCTTTTAAAATGACGGGGGGTGATCAGGAAAACAGCTCCCTGAGCCCAGCGAGACCCCAGGCTCTCCAAGACCTGGTGGGAAACAAGCCCTGGTCAGGATGGGTGTGATGGACTGACCCCAGGAGGTGTGGGAGGAACCTGTGCTAGGGTTGGTTCCACAGTGGAGCCATTTGGAGAAGGGATGGGATGAGCTGCAGGTAATGAGATGAAAGTAAACATCCAGGGGTGCACATTCCGTGCTTGTTCTGGACTTGCTCTGCTCTCCTGTTTCTCCTCATGCTCCCAAGAGTTAGGGGCAGACCTTGTGCTGTCAAAGTTTGCGTTCCTTTCTGTCAGGGGCTGTGGAAACACTGGAATTGAAGGGTTCCTCTTGCCTGTGAGGGGACCCTGCCTCAGCAAGCTGCTGTTTGACACCTGGAAAGTTTCAGGTGATCAAGAAGGATGTGTGGGGCACAGAGACAGTATTTGGTAAATTGTAGACATGGACTGACATTGTACGTTGGTGTCATAATAAATAACAGGTCATATGGCCTTTCCTTTGGGCTTTGACTGATCCCAGCGCTGGCCAGAGCTGCTCTCCTGGGTCCAGTTTATGAAGTACTGAACTTCTGAGGATGGAAGTCACAAACAGAAGCTCCTGGACCCTTTCCACATGGGGGAAAACTGGATCGAATTTCATTCATTTTCCCAATTTATCCCTAGTCCTGGGCCCTGTGTCCACCTGGCACTGGGTATTGGGATCAGTGCTCTTTAGCCTCCACCCCTGAGTGGTCAGTGGGCTCTGACCCTGCAGCTCCTGAAATAATGGTGTAAAATGAACCCTCCCCAGCTGTGAGCGTGCTCCCTGTCCATCCCCTGTCCACTCACTGTCCATCCCTTGTCCATCCCCATCCATGTCAGTGAGCCCTGAGGGATTCTCTGTTCACAGGTGGGGTGGGTGCTCTGCTGCTATGACAGA
Source organism: Pardalotus punctatus (assembly GCA_013400915.1). NCBI lineage: Eukaryota > Metazoa > Chordata > Aves > Passeriformes > Pardalotidae > Pardalotus > Pardalotus punctatus. Next base: position 488,116 of record VZTX01023804.1, read on the forward strand.
AATTTTTTCTTTAAAGTAGAACTGGATTTTTTCTTTTTTTTCCAGTTTAGAAAAACTGAAACAATTAGGATAGAGACAGAAGATAAACTTTCCTGTTTTCCCAAGAGGAAGCCAAGGCAGGTAGCAGGGAGGCAGGTGCGGGCAGGAGGCAGGCAGCTGGTATCCCCAGCCCTGAGGATTTACACCTCCTTCCTTAGTACAGCTGTGTGCCTCATAAAACAAACCCAGGCATAAAAACGAACCCAAATAATTCACCTTGCTTTCTCACACTACCTTCTCAAGCCTGACTAAAAGGGGACACAGACCTGAACTCTTATAGAGGGCTGAGGTTTACTGCCTGCAGACCAGGTTGGTTTTCAGCTGATGGGATTGTCTAGATTATGTGATTTTTAGTTTTTTTTAACCAGAATGTCAAAAAGCTGAGTCAGCCATCCCACAGCTATTAAGATCCTAAAACTTCTTCCTCCTTACGGCTTGCTTACCCCTACTCCATGCAGTCAGATGAAGATGAGTTGTTTGTTCTGGCAGAGGGACAGACAGTCTGTTTTCCCCTACATGTATACAACTAATTTCAAGTCACTGGTGTTCTAACTGGTGATAAAAGAGCTATCTTAAGCTTTTCACAGAACACAGTGACACTGTTAAATCAGCACAGTATTCTGATTAGCAGAAAGATGAGAACGATACAGCTTAATGAGAAAAAGGGGCGAAATACCTTTTTTACTTGGAGGTTTAAACCTCCAGTTTTAAAGGAAATACGTAGCTGTATTTTTCTGCAAGTTGCACATGTTCACCTTGCTGCTGATCCAAGGCTATTCAAAGTCAGCAATAGCCCGCACTGTTTGAGTAAGGAAGAAAAATTGCTTTCATGCCTTATTGCTCATCTGGTTAGACCTTTTCCTGTGGGTGTGTAACAGGCAGCTGTGAGATCACAGCCCGTGGGCTTGGGGACTCAAAGGGCACACAGGCTCTGCTCACTCTTCCTGCAAGAGCTTTGAGGCTCACCTTTGGTGCACGTTCCTTTCCTAGGACTCTCATCCTCGAGAGTAGGGCTGGGTGGTGTCTGTTCTGTCCTTAGAGACAGCCAGGACCCCTGAGGTTCTTCTGTAGCACAAACCCTGGCACAGACATGTCCTTTATCTCACATTCCCCTAGAGCAGCTATCACAGAATTGTTTAGGTTGGAAAAGACCTCTGAGATCATCGAGGCCAACCTTTGACTGATCATCACCTTGTCATCTAGACCTTGGCACCGAGTGCCACATGCAGTCATGTCTTGAACACCTCCAGGAATGGTGTCCTTACATTGCCAGGAATGTTGAGCTCTCCTTGGCCTTCTCTGAGAGCATTTTCTTGGTTTTAGGACTGAAGCGAGCCCGGGACCCTTTCCTGATCCTTCCATTCTGGTTATTGAGGGATTTTTTGATCAGCTGTGACAATGTGTCCTTTGGCAGGACAATTCCAGTTGTTGCTGTTGGAGGCTGATCCTACAGCTAAATGCCTTCTAATGCTTAAAACTTCCTGGTAACTTCCAGACTAAATTTAGGCACAACACATTTATGCCCATTTGTTCAAGGACCAAGATGGTTTTTCAACTGAAATGGGTTTTCTCCTTGCTGAGATTTAAATCTTTACTGTGTTTGTCCAGAGCAGTCTTCCAACATGAGAGATACCAAAAGAGGAGAAATATATTTTCCAAGCTGCACCTTAGGGAAAGTGGTTGCAGCACTTTGGAATTTGTTGTTTGCAGATGCTGTGACCCCACAGTGGTGTTTCTGGGATGGCTTTGCAGTGCCAAATGGCCTTAGGTTGCACTCTACGTGGTGGCATCCCATCCCTGTGCTATCCCAGAGGGATCCCTGTGCAGCTGACAAAATTCAGAAGACATGCCGATATCAGTCTCCTTACATTAATTCAGACCTCCTTGCGCTTAGGCTCCTTTCTGCACTTATTCTCCTGATGCTGTGTGAGTGAAAATTGCACACAGAGGACTTTGAGAGATGCTTAAATTACAGTTGACCCCTCTCTAACCTCTGACTTTCTCTGAACCAGAGGATTCAGTCTGGCATGTCTTCAGAGACAAAATCTCAGGGGATCTCAGCTTGATAGGTGGGCTGAGTCAAATGTGATTATCCATGGTGTTTGTGCCAAGCTGAACTGCTCCCAGCCAGCCACTGCTGCTCACACTCCCTTACACTTCTCTGGGTATTCTTCATGCACTGTGCAATGACTTCAAATTCACATGAGGAGATGAGAAGGCCAGGGATACTTAAAACCAGGAAAAAAAAAAAAATAGAATGACCACTTTCTCATTAAAACAAAAAACACAAAAAAAAGGCAAGCAGAAATAATTGATGGTTTATGGTAACAAACCCCAAGTTTGTATTCCCAGAAGGTGTAACTGAGTATCCCTGTGGCACAGGCTGTCTGTGATGAGCAGAGCACACTCTGCACCAGGAGCAGGGTTTGACTGAGACCGGTGACTCCGGAGAGATGACAGAAGTGGTGCTAAGCTTAGTTTAACACAATCTGCAGAAGCAGCTCTGCACAGTTGCTATAACACTATGTTAAACTAGGCTAAACTCTGAGTACTGCTACAGTCACTGCTTTTGGAACCACGCTGGAGTCAGTCTGTCGGAATGTTCCTCTCCTTTGCAAAATACATAATCTTATTTAAAATCGTCTAGTTTCCTGAAAGCTACTCAATGTGGGGAAAAAAGGCTGACAGTGTTCCCTCCTGCCTGCTGATGCAGTAAATTTACTGATTCCTTATCTGCAGTGACATCAGCCACAAATTTATATTTATTTTTGAAATCATATTTATGAACAGCTTCTCTGTTCATAAAATCTTCTCAAATATGGCCATTTATTTATATTACTTCTCAAGAAAGCTCAGCTTTTGAAAGCGTATTTTGAAAAATCCTTTTTATTATTGTTACTATTTAAAAAAATCTTCAACCTGTCTTAAAGGGGAAACCCTTTTTTCCTTCCCAGAACCCCAAACAAATCCCCTTTTATCCCTTCACCTGTTAGGATACTGGTGAATTTGGGGCTTTGAAAGTATCCTGGGCAGGATTCCTCACCTGTCACAAAGCAACATATGGTCCAAGCAGAGCTCTAAAACATCTGTCTGAGCAGTGAACCTCACCTGCTGATAACTCCACAGATGACAATTTCTCTCTGAATCAGCACATCAACAAGATTTCAGGAAGAAGAGACAGTTCCCAGATCTCCTTTTACATCTCACTGATAACAATCACAACACTTTATTGTTTTTCACTGAAATGTTTCTCATTCTTAGCTTGAAACAGCTTTGTCTGAAAAGTGAGCTGTGTTTTGAGATTAAAAAATAAATTGGGTTGATGGTCAAGTGAAATATTCCAGGTGTATCTGAAATTGCACTTCTTAAGAAATTTAGAAAAAGTTTTTCTTGCTCGGGGAGCTGATTTCTTCTGCCTGCACTGATGACTGAAAGCCAGGGGAGATTAATTTGACATAATCTCAATGTGTGTCCTGCTGAAGGAAGAGCGTTTGTCCTGGAGTCTTTGGCAGAAGTCCCACACAGAAATTGAAGTTCATCCTCCCAAATCCCCTCTGCAAGTCTTGTCTGCCTGGATAAAGTCTTCTTCCACACCCTGTACTGTTTTCTGCAATTTTAGATGCTTCCGAGCTGTACCACCAGCATCCATCTTACAGGATGAGCAAAGTGACCCTTTCAGTCCCTTGCCTAATTCACACTGGCTGCTCTGCCGTTAGTTACCTAATGATTTGTGAAATATTTTGTGATATACCTTGTGGTCTTCAGCTGAACAGTCCCTTGTAAGTGTCTAATGTTAGCAGTAATGGTGATACATAGCAAGTCATCACTGCCTTTCCTCATGCATTTCTCTTTCATTCGAGCATCTTAGGTGGTTAAAAACTTCTGCTGCATGGTGAAACTTCTAGTTTTTTGGCAGCATCAGTGGAAGCATACAAGCAGAGTTTCCTCTTACAGGCTTTCCTCCTGCCAGCAGTTCCCGTTCACACCAGCAATCTCTTCAGCTGCACACAGGCTAAATTTTGCAGCGTACCACAGTGTACCCTGAGATCTGGATTTTTTTTTTTTTTCCTCTTTCTTTTTTCTCTCAATTTTTTTTCCCCTCCTCTACCCATCCTCCATTTGGAGCACATCTGAGCTTCTGCCCAGGGTTTCAGGGAAACCAGGGGTGCTTGTGAGGATGTAGCTTTTATCCAGCAGAACTCTGGGACCTGATCAGGGCTCACACCTGTGCCCAAGAATGAGTGAATGCTCCTACGTGCATTTGCCTAATCACAGCCAGGGTTGTAATTGGGATTATTCATGTTATGACAACCAGGAGGATTGGATCATACGCGCAAAGCCAGCCCAAAACTCCCACTGATTTTGGAAATGCCTGAATCTAAGATGATGTCCTTACTACTGAGAGCTGGAATGAAAGGGATGTAGAGAACCCATTCAGGAGCCACAAGCAGTGTGATTTGCAGCTTCAGAATCTCTCTGTAAGCACCAAATGCAAGCAGCTTGGTGTAGGTGATTCTGGAGAGAGGTTGGGCTCAGAATAATGCTCCTTTAAAAGACAAGAGATGAATAAGTTTAAATTTTTATTTCTTAAATCTTTAAAAGCTTCTAATAGTCACAGTTTAAGACTTTGCACAGACTGTGTGCACTTATTCTACACAACGCTGTCTCAAATGTAATATGGACTCTCTCTCTTGACAGCTGTGATATAGGAACAAGCATTATTAAAATTTTTATTGAGGTTATATTATAAATGCAATTTCATTAGCGTTTTGTGTATGGCTCTAGGGAAAAAAATCCCACGGTAATATTTTCTATCGCTCTTAGCTTGGAGATAAGGAAAGCAAAACTGCTTTTGTTGAGTTGTTGTTTTGTTGTTGTTGAGCCCTGCCTCTGCAAACATGAGTGGCAGGTGCCTGACCCATCTACCTGGAGAAACTGTGCATCTGGAATGTATTTAATGTCAGCCTGGAATGTATTTAATGTCAAGCTGGAAGACTCTGAAATACCTTCTGCACAAGTGATAGGTTCTACGTGGGTGGACCTTGGCATGTTTCTTAGACCTCAACTTTAATAGATGCAGTTCCAGGTGTAACAAATTACAGGCTTTAAGTCAATATCAGAAAAAGATGAAAGGATAAAAATAGCAGGAGCTCAGCAGTGAGATTGGCAGGCAGGGTGGCCTTCTGATGGGAGCATGGGGAGGGCAGGAGTTACAGCTCCTTCCACTTCTAATTAGTTCCACTTGTGAGATCTCCAAACAGGGGCTGGATTCTCTGGTCAGTGGCACTTCTCCCAGTCCTTGGAGAAAACGATATAGGTATGCAAAGTTTAGTATTTTTCATTACATACATTTTTTATAAAGTATTTAATGATAGATTAGGACATCAATAAAGAGATTAACACTACATTCTGTTACAATGAAATCTTGCAAACCAGCTCTTGTTTCCTAATTGAGAGTTTTGGATATGATGCTGACATAAGAAACCACTGCCTTTATGATTCACTATATTAATAATCACAGAGCTAGTCCTTTCCCTAACCAAATCATCATTCATCTTCTTGAAATTATGATATAAATATAGATGCAAACACATTCAGCTATAAATTCCCATTTATGGAGACACACAGTGCATTTTAGAAGACCAATACCTGTCTCCTCCCTATGTACTCAGCACTCATGACCTATATGTCTGTGGACTTCAGAAGCAGCTTTTAAAACAAGTTAAAACCTGAAAGTATCTCCAAGATGCCATAGACTTCTGAACCAAATTAACTCTGCAGGTTTTCTGCAAGGCACACAGGAGAAGGCCTGAAGCTCTGAATGGTTACATTTGCATTTGCCAGTAATTATATAAATAAGGATATTTCTGTTCTGGCGCAGTAAAACTTTACTCTGTTTGAGCAGAGCTGCTCTGTGCCCTGGAGATTCAGTCCTGCTGAAGACCACCCTAATCTGGTGTAGCTTCTCAGAACTGTGCTTTCACAGCCCAACATATGAAAAAGACGCTCAGAAAACTGTACAGGGAGAAAGCATCACCCTGCAGGAGCTGCCTCCCTGGGAAGAAGGCGTGCGTGTGGAAAACCAGTGACAAATGATCTCATAACTTCAGGCATTGCTGGAGGAAGCACAGAACTTGACTAGGGGCACATCTAAATACTCCACTCATACACAGTGCAAGAAACAGCACAGGATGTTAAAAATTAGTTGCTCTTAATGAGGGAATGAATCACTCTTAGCAGTAATGAAAAGAGAACGCCAACAGCAAATACTGCAGCTCCCAGCCAGCCAGGGTTTAGATGTGAAGTTTGGACAATACTGCTGGTGGTCAAAACTTAATTCAACCAAATCAAAATGACCAAAACATCAAATGATATCAGCATTTAATGGTTTGACTGAAAGAGTAATACTTTATGTAGATGACCACTGGTACCTATGCAAGCTATTTTAGAGGAGTTTATTGCTGCTGTAAACTGTAGTCACCAGTTGATAATGGTAATATTGATTTTTTTTTTTTTTAATTTTTTTTAAATTTTACCCTCCTCTCCAAGTTATGGCTTCTACCACAGCTAAGCAATAGCACGATGAGGGGGAAAAGAATTTTAAAAATCAATGATTTTCTGGTAGTTAGCAACACATTTTCTGTAAGACTTTGAGCAGGATGTGCTGGGATAGACTTATAATAAATATAGAACTGTGGCAGATTTTCGTAGAATTAGATATCAGCTCTCCATTTCTCCATCTTTATTTTTTTTTACTCGTCTCGAAGAGATCAACTGCTTCTCTCGATCTATAAATTCTATACTGAAAAATAATATAGCGTGCCCTGGTAGCTTGAGCACACAGCAGAAGGCTACCTTTGACTCCTGGTGTTTGGATTGATTTTGCTGCACTCTCTGAAGCCTATACACTAGAAATAATTTCTGCTGTGTTCCTACTTTCCCACAAAGTAGCCCTTTGCTGTGGTGGTGCAGCTCCAGCGCAGTGGCTTTTGTGCACAGCGGGGCTCATTTAATGCCAGGTGCGCCCCAAACCTGGGAGGACCTGCCCCTTTGCCTTTTCCATCTGACTCTGGTGTGCTTCAGGTGATTTTGGGGAAAAGGCAAAAAAAAAAAGAAAGAAAGAATGGAAAGAGGAAGGAAAGGACTTGTACAAACAAAGGTTAAGAGGAAAACCCTAATTCCAGAAAGTTTTCCTTCAAATAGGAGCAGATGGTGGACCCATCTGGTCAGGCAGAAATAAGCCAGGCTGGGCACACTGAGAACGGGCCCATGCTCCAAGATCCACCTCCAGCCATGAGCATCTTGGTACTAGGCTGGTTAATCCAGTAATTAATTAGGAAGGCTGAGTTTCAAGGCTTGAAAGGAGAATGGGGAAGGGAAGAAGGTGCTGGACAGTCCGGTTGCAGCACAGTCAGGACAACGTCTGCATGAGATCTGTGCCATGAGCAGAAGCATGTTGGGTCTTTTTACTCATGTGCCTTTCATGGGAGCTTCACGTGAAAAAAAAAAAAAGGTTTTGACAAAAAACATCTGAAAATGTTCTGAAAAGCTCTTATTTTGCACAGAGGAAACTTTAATCGGCAAAACTGCAAATAAAGTCACTACATCTGAAGATTAAAACTTGCGTTCTTGCCAGGTTTTGCCCTCATCTGTCAAATGACTAGGCTAAAGCAAACTTGAAATAGATTTTCATTTATTTTTCATCTTCACTGTAATCCAAAGACTGCCCTGTTAAAAGCCTTTCGTAAATCATTTGGTCAGTTTTTCTCAACAAAACAGTCTTTAAGTAATGCTGTATATCAGCCCCTTTTTTGACATTTTCATTTTTTCATCTTGACATCTTCTCTTAAAAATAATACAGTGTTTGTCCTATTATCTTTTTTTTTCAAACTGTGAGGAGAAGGAAAGAAGGCTTCAACCCTCTCCCCACCACAGCAATCGGAGTATTCAAATCAACGACACACACATCAGTCTGCAGTTTTCTTTCCGAGTTTTCCTTTCAGTCTCACTGCCCAATGTTAAGAGAAAGAGCAGGTGTGGCAAGAAACTCGGATTGCTACATCAAAGCTGGATGCTGGAAATCACAACTGCCTTTTCTCTAGGGTGCACAGACTCTGTCAAATTCCTTCCTAAATGCAACAGGGTTTAACGCTGATCTGACTGACCTGAAGAATTGCCTCTGCCACAATCCACCACATCATTTGTGTTTGGCCTTTACAGGCCAAGAAAAAGTCAATGATGATTCTAGCTGAATTCTAGATGAAACAAGTGAAAAAATGCACTTCACTACTCAAGCAGATAAACTCATTTTTCTTATTAGGACTGTGAGTAAAAGCTGGTTGGTTTGTGGATGCGCACGCAGTTATTTCCTTAATTAGAGTAGCAGCTTTTTCTTTTGCCTGGTTATCTGTGCTTCCCTGAGATGCAGGGTGGTTTAACAGTCAGCTACAATTGACTGTTAGAGAGGAATTAGGGGATTTATCAGAAGTAAAACTGCAGTAAAACTGTGCCTCTGCAGGGGTGGGTGGGTGTTTCAGAGTGCACATCCACGTGTCGCTGGCACTGAGGGACTGCACAAATGCACTGGCTGAGCTATTTTTCAGACTTTAAAGACAATGTCAGTGCAGGAAATGTGCCAAGCAGCATTCAGCAGAGCCATGGAGGCAGTTGCTGTAGACTAATGCAATGCTTTTATCTTAGGTGAACACGGTCAATCAGTACAGCTGGTGATCCAGCCCCAATGAACTCGTGGAGGAACCTGACAAATCCTGTATAATTACACTGAACCTCAACTTTCTTCTTTTTCCTTGTTTCATCTCTACGGCAGGTGGATTATTGAGTGCTGTGTAGTTCCAGTCTTACATCTATTTGAGTCTGTCATGCTCTGTTCTGTGCTCCCAAGGGCTGGTTTGGGAGTTTGGCTCTACCACAGACAGCCAAACTCCTGAGCCCTACAATAGGCAGGAATCAACCTCATTGTGTTTTCCTGCAATTTGTACGTGCAGCAATGTTAAGATTGTATTTCAGTTTTATTTGAAAACCTCATGGTTTTACACTTGCTTATAGCCAACTTTGTATTCTAAACCACTTCTCTTCCTGGTGCCATTGTAGGGAATTAAGAGGGATGAAGAGACACAAAACCTTGTGAGCACCCTTGCTCTGTGTGAGAGTTTACCAAAGATGATGTCTTGAAGAGGGGAAAACCCCTCCCTGATGGAACAAACAGCTGGAAATATTTGGTTGGCTTGTGAGAGCAGGCATGCAGAAAGTCTGTCTGCCAGAGGACAGGAGTGAGGTGGTTTTGGTGCTGGTGGGCATTAGAAACTGAAGGGAGAATGCGGGTGAGGAGAACCACATGAAGAGACACAGGAGGGAGGCATGGCCTTCCTCTAATGCTTGATTTTAGCCTCTTGATGCCTGGACAGGTTCAGAACTATTGGTCCATGGGGAATTTTCTTTCTGTTGCCACCAAATGCCTGTCTGTGACTGTGCCCACCCTGCTCTGAACCTGGGGACCTTTTTCCCCATGTCCCCAAAGGAGGGAGCGCCCTTCCCGCCCTGCCCTGGCCACTCCTTTTCAAGAAGTGATATTCAAAATTAGATAACATCTGGAATATAGAGAAAAAAGCTGGAGGACAAAGGGGCCGGGATTGCTTGGTAGGTGTATCTACAATAGGAGCCATATGGAATATTGCTTATCCAGGCAAATCTGGCAGAGTCCTGAATGAGTGTCTGTCAATCTGATAATTCCCTAGGAATCACTTTTAATATAACCATCATCATTGAATAAAACAGACAGAAAAGTTTCTACCAAACCCGGGTGGATCAAGGAAGACGACCAAATCCTCTTACACCGAAGGAGGATGCTTGAATTGTCTTTATGCAGTTGGAATTTTTTCTTTTTTGTGCACAACCCATCAGAAATAAATGCAGTTATGGCATCTACGGGCAAGGACTGTCAGTGCACAGAATAAACCATCTTATGATGTTTTCATATTTAAACAGACAGGAAGGGAGGAAGTGTGGGTTCCCAAAAAAGGTTTCACACAACGCCTTTTCTCTGTCAGTAAAGTGAAATATAACTGCCATGCTAAAAGGTTTTGCAGCAGCAATTTGCTTTGAATTGCAAGCATAAGATAAATGTGCCATACAGGTCTTGATTCCTGAGCTGTGAAGGTGGCAAAAAGGAGAATGTTCTGTGGTCCAGAATAAAAAGATATTGAGGAATATCTTGTTTCAAAGCTCCCAAAACATCTCAGCACAAGCAGAGATGCTCTGCATCCTGTTTTGTTCGCATAATGCGTTGCCCTCTTGTTTTCCAGCTGTACCATCAAATTTCTTCACGCCATTAGCACTGCTGTCATGTTCAATGTTGTTAGACTTTTCTTTCTACAAGGAACTGTATGTCTGCCATGTTTTGGTTTTTTTTTCCCCAAAATGTGCCTTTTCTTAATAGGATCCAACCACACGTTGTGCAGGTAGAAGTTTTTGCAAAGTAGCATCGTCAGAGTCAAGGGGAACGTAGCCTTTGACCTCAGTGGAGGAAGTCTCAGCCCATAAAATAGGAACCACGTCAGTGATATATCAACATGGAAATATAGAGTCAGAGTTGAGAATCAGAATCCAGAAACAAGGATGCTCATTTAAAAAGTAATAAAAATTTAAAGTGCATAGAAATATTTGAAATGCTGCATGAGAAGGAATTATTTTTTAAGAGTACTTCTAGTTTATATTATCCAGAGCATCTCAATGGAATAGCTCTGTATTAATAATATCTCATCTATTATGTATATTGCAATATGCCTAATACAATTGCTGAAGTAATTTGGTGTTGCTAATTCTTCTCTTTCTTTTTATTCCATTTTATGAAGGGGTAAAAGGATTAGTAGAGCAGTTTACAGCAAAGTAGACATTGCACTACAGACTTCTCACAGATTAGGAATATCAGTCATTACATTTCTTATTTTTCTATTTCAGCCTAAAAATCTATGTTCTTCTTGAGCTCTTCTATTCTGCCTCCATTTTAATGCCCACTGACTGCACTGTATCATCACATCATTGCATTATTTATTTTTGATCATTTAATATTTCACTAGAATTCCATTCTCAGGTTACTTTAATATAGTCCTATTTTAAAGGTGCAAAATAAGTAAGCTAGGGAATGCAGAAGTAGCTGAATATTGAATTTTTAGTCTGAAAGTTCTGAATAATCTGAGTTAAAGGGTCCTGACTGATCCAGTCTACAATACACTGACCAAGATCAGATGTCTCTTGAGATGTCTTTTCTTCTGACAGATACTGCATAAAGCTTGATCACTACTAATTATTTTAAACCTTTTTGTAAGTGTTTGAAAAGTGGGAAAAATGCAGAGGATTTAGAAGTAAATCTGTGAGCCTTCAGCTGTTTTAGACTTCCCCCCCCACTGTGCCTCCATAAGAGATTCCCTCTGTTAACTCATCACTAAAGCAATCGTGTACTACTTAACAGAGGTGCTATTTTCTACTTCATGTGTCTCCCTATGAATTGTGCAAGAGGCATTAGAGAGCCCTGCCTTCCACTGAACACATAAAAAGGCAGAGCAGAAAAAGCTTTGCAGATTTATTGCACTCTCTGCGCGTAGCCTTTCTGGGAGAGAGGGAAGGAGAGAATTGGCAGCGGGGTCGTGCTGTGGAGCAGAGTCTGCAAGGGCACAGAAAAATCTTTGCTAACCCCCAAAAATCTTGAATAACTCCTTAAAACACTCCTTACCACAAACATATTTTCCAGGCATTACCTAGGGATAATCTTGAAGAAAAATCTGGTTCCTCTTCCTCCCCTCAACCCTGGCACCCACAATTTCCAGATCAACAGAAGGAGGGCAGGGAATGAAGTCCAAGGCTGCTCTGGTAGGAGGCAGGTGGCAAACATCCTTCCAGATGGCACTTCCCAATGCACCTCCCACCACCAGCCGTGGGCTTCCTATGGCACGAGAGCAATCCCATTGGGAAGAGATGTGACTTTTGAACCCATGGTGAGCAGCCTCTTTCCCCTGCTGAGGAAGCGATTTCCAGAGGAGTTCCCTGTGTGCCACAGGGAACGGGCGCAGTGACAAAAATCACCTTTCCAATAGAAAGGTTCTGTTGGATTTTCTTGTGGACAGCAAGTCACAGTCTTTCAATGCAGATTTATTTTATCTTGCTTGGAGGGTAAAAAAGCAAAATAGACAAAAAACCTGTAAGAGGATATAGAATTTCATTGAAAAAGTTACTTATGTTTTGAAGGATCTCCAGCTGTCCTGGGGTTCAGCATGGCTCTCTCCAATTTCCAATAAAATTGGATCTGAATGGTTGCTGAGCTGTACATGTGATACCCCAAGGGTTGTTTTCCCACGTGTAGCTGTGGTTTCTGTCAGGCCTGGCCCTCTGATGAGCAGGTGTAATTGGGGGAGGGCTCTGCTGAAATGCCATGCTCTGCTTCAAGACTGTTTTCATTTGGGGCAAAAATTCAACCACTGACATTATTAGGCTGAGCAACATAAGGCCTAAGTACTAACCTGAGGTTTCTTAGTCAGTTCTTGACTTCTCAGACCTTCACTGTTTTGCCATCTGCTATAATTGAAAATTGCCTTCTGCAACCAAAGGGAAAATCTAATTTCTCAGCAAGCCATATGGGGTTATTAAGATCATTAAACCCCAGTATGCCATAATGCCTGGGCCAAAAGGACCACAGGGCACGTAAATATCGTGTGATTCATTTTATAGCTTCAGACTGCAAGTTAGGAATTATTTCGATGGCTATCTTATGATGAAAAGTGCTGGTCAGGTAGGTTACAGCAAATGTTTCTTGGTGAGGTCAATCCATGGCATGTTTGCTCAGAGCTGTGATGGATGAGTAGTGGTTTTAATAGTTTTTGATCACAAAGGGTAAATCTTTTGTATCATCCTGACAAATGATCAGAACCCAGCCAGTGTCCTCAGTTGTATCAGTGATGCTAAAGGCAGTCCTGAATATTAAGAAATCAGAGAATACAATTTCCACTTTTAGGAGGACCTAGACATGGCTTCCCATACAGGATCTAAAGCTGGTGATATGAACTGGACTCCCTTTCTTAAGAATGGGAAAGCTATTCCCCTGCAGATGCCTGCTCTTAAACACTTTTAAACTGAGCTCCTTGTATTTTTTTTCTATTTTCTATTTCTCTAGTTTTGATATTTTGTAAGATTTCTCTCTAGCAAAACTGTGTATTTGATACAACCATGGGCGAGAATATTAAAGCTGATTTTTTGCTAATAGGGCTTCAGAAATGAATGCAGGAGCTGTGAAATTTACATTAAATTAAAGAAAGAATAGTTCAGTAAATGCAAATAAATGCAGGAATGAATATTTTAATTTGAATTAATGATTAACGCCAAAGGATTACCAGCAAACCATTACAATGTGGTGATGACATAAAAACTCAATGGGAATAAAAATTCTATATGCACTAGTTAACTGATGGCAGGAAGCTGTTTTTAGCAGAAGAGTTCACAGTAATTTATTTTTTCTTTTTAAAAAAACATAGCCATTGATTGCATTTCAGGTTTTGTCTATGTTAATTATGTCTCAGAATATTTTTTACTGGTATTGTATTGTATCAGTTCCTTCATTGTAAAATGTGCCCACTATGATCAATAGATTTATTCCCATTCTTCAAGTTATTAAATTAATTTTATTGAAACCAGGCATTACTGATTGCCTCTTTTCTTTGTGTTGTGTAACTAAAGGAGTTAAGAACAAATTGGTATGACTATAAATAAGAATTATATATAAGGAAAAAAGTGAAAAATGTTTCCCTCCTTTAGTTTTCCAGTGATCTCAATCTGACTGCATTTATTTTTTTGGTGTGTCAGGGGTTTCTGTTTAAAGACAATAGAAACCAAAGCAGGTCTGAGTAGGCTTTAGTTTCTGTAGCACTAGGGTCAAGCCATCTTACCTTTTCGAAATCAAGAGAAATTAAATGAGGCAAAAAAATTTATTTCCTTCTCTAGTTGTATTTTAGCTGTGCAAATAGCTTTTACATTTTAGTGTTCTTGGAAGTCATAGTTAGAATAAGGGACCGATATTTATAATTTTCTCCAAAACTGGGAGTCCACATTTTAACACATCCCAAAGAAGGGAAAAAATGAGCGGAGGCCTCAATAATGAAGTGTTGCTGGCATGACGTGCGCACAGGAATGATTACTGTGCCTGATTGCTAATTAAAGGCAGCACAAACCCAGCAAAACCCTAACTCATCTGAAACTAATGGGAATTTTATCTCCACCATGTGCAAGTTTTGTTTCTGGCTTCTTTATGCACTGCTGGTGGTGCTGGTCTTTGATGTGGATCACAAGCAAGCCCAGGAGGGATTATGCAATGGAAATAAGATGAAGCCATCCCTGACCTAATCTGGCTTGAAGGAGATCAAGTGCTCATAATATCGTTGCTGTCATATAAGGCTGAGCGTGTTCGTGTTAACTTCAGTTGTACGTGTGCCATGAACTGTAAATGTGACGTCCCTGAAAGAGCCTTCTGATAAAGATCAGAGCAGCAATGTCTTCATGGTTATTGTGGCTCAGTGTCTCAAATTCTGAGAGTCAGCCCAATCTAAGCACCAGTGCCATGTGAAAGTTGTGTTTTATTGATTCTTCTTTTCTCATTATGAGTCTGATTCCTCCTGCACACGATTTATTCATAGTCTTTGCTTAATTTTTGCTTTCAGCCTTAGCGGCGTATCAGATCAATATTTATTTTCATCTGTGTGAATGATCCCATAGCAATACCAGGCTTCCCCAGTTTTCAAGTAGCAGATTAGAAACTCTGCCTCAATATCAGGGGCAATAGTGGTAACATCTTTTGGAGAAATCTTCAAGGGATTATTTACAGCAATGCCTTTGGTGTAAAGCTGTACAAGAAACAAAGCCACTATATAATCAGGTTATAATACACCATTTTTTAGGTAGAAGCACTTTTTGTAACTGATAAAGGGAGAAAAATGAAGTAAAACATACCCTGGCTTTAACTAAAGTTAACTACAGAAATGAGTGCAAATATATGGGAACATAACATAAAATAAAATGTGGTGTCATCTTCCTGGGAGAGATAGACAAGAAAGCAGAGAATGTACTAAAAACTAAAAAACAGTGTTTGGGAAAGATAGACTTTCTTTCCTATTTTCAAAAATTCAGGCTCAGCTTCAGGCTCCCCAAATCTGTGTGAGACTTCAGGTCAAGGGTGAGGGAGGAGCCAGAGCTATTTCCTTACTTCAAAAAAGTTCTGGTGAACTCTGCCTTAGTCCCACAGGTGAGAGAGTGATACAAGGCAAGGAAAGCAGAAGATTTTCCCCTCATTTAATGGGAGGACTTGTCCTTCCAGAAAACTTCTATAGAAAGTAAAAAGGATGAGATCAAGCATGATTCCTATCTTCTTGAGCTACTGTACAGAATTCAACAGAGAGAAACATCATATTTTCTGTTTAAAAAAATAATCTTTTTCTGATAGATAAATCACCTGCTCTTCACCACAGCTTCTGACTTTCTCATTAAATAATATTCAATTTAATAATGTGCATCATTAGACTTAGATAATCCAGAACTTCTTAAAATTTCAGGGAGCTCTCAGCACCGGCAGAGCCGCGGGACTGGGCAGGACCATTTTCAGTCCTCAAATCTGTTCTATCGATCCGCAGGAAACCTGATTTTGTATTGCCAGAAAGTAGTAAAAATTAACTTTTAGTTCTTGAGAAAATTCAACTCTGAGAAAATAGATTAAGTCTAAGAGCCCTGTCTTTAAGGACAATAACCATATAGTGCTGCTAATGGAAATGCAATTGAACACCCTTTGCTTGGATAAGCATCCCTAACAGGATTGTTTAGTGTGCAATGATTTCATCTGACTAAGTGACTTCACTGCAAATGAGCTCTAAAAGTAGATTTCTAATGAAGATTAACAAAGTAATATTTATCTGGGCTGTGTGCTTAAACTCTTGGATCACGCAGAGGCCAATGCTGAGGACCTGGAGCACGGATGAGGACAGCCTCTGCTTTCGGCAGGATTTTACCAGGGGACTCTCTCTTGGGTCTGCTTTTCCCCTCGAAGGAGGAAAATCTGGCCAGTTTGTCCAGCTCCTCATCCCTAATGAATTTATTTATAATAATGACTTTCTTGTGCCTATGTAGGCACAATCCAGCGGTGGATCTGTAGGAGGCGCAATGTCACCTCAGCAGGTTGAGATCTCTTTAGATGATTAAATCTGCCATGGAAAAGAGCTCTTCTATGTATGCATCTTTCTGCCTGTGTGTGGTCCTTAAAACCAAGAAGGGTTATAGATCCATACCCACATTTAGCACCTACAGAGCTAGGACTATATTTAAGATTTTTGTTCATTGGTAAGAGAGATTAACTCAATTCTTTACAGGCAACAAGGGTCATTCGAGGAAGTAGCCCCCCATTTCAGGTGTGATAAATGTTTTTTCTTTCCCATCCCTTATCTGCTGAGTGAAGTTACACAGTGTATATAATAACACCCATATTTTTAAGATTTTCTATCATCTTGTTATCAGCAGAAGTTATAAATCAGAATATTCATCACTTTTAACTTTGCTCATGGTACCATATATATCTGCTGAAGTGTCTCTGTGGATAAGGCAGGCTATATGTAGCTAAAAGACCCAGAGAATTATGTTCACATCAGTGAACATAAAAGTATCATCAAGTTTTTCTGTAATAACACTTTTCAGCTGAATTGGCCATGCTGTGACCTCTGTTAAATTTATGGGAATGAGAGATTTGAGGCTACTTCCTGGACTTTCAAGTTCTTGAATGATTGTGAGAAGAAAAGAATCATTTAGGGATCCCTTCAGTATAAAGTGCTGCAATTCAGAGTTTCCTCGAGCCTTAGTGCTGATATGAAGAGTTATGTTTAGACCTGGGTAACCCTTCAGTTATCTCTGACAAAAACCGAGACATGAGTCTCTCTGAACCATATCTGAACAGATAAGGATTCAGAAAATATGTCTAAATACACTGAAGATTGGGTTCTGTCAGGTCTTCTCTAAGACATCTCAGAGTAAGAGTTCAAAGAAACTAATAATAACTCAATCTTTAATCTCACAAAATCAGAGTAATATTTTCAAGAGTTGTGCCTGTGTTTGGGACCATGCAAGTTCTATACTTTTTACATCCCAATCTCTCTCCTGACTTCTGTGTGGCATTTCCGCAGTAGTTCAATGCATTTGAGAGATATCACTCCACACTTGTTTCATGCAAACAACAGCAACCTGCAGCAAAAGTAGGATTCAACTTAATTTTGAGGAAATGGTTCTTTCTGTGCTAAGAAGTCATGAACATACAAAGTAGCCCTGGTGTCTGCTATTAGTGAGATGCACAATTCCATCTGCTCACTGCTGCAAGGACTTTTTTGGTAGGAATGTAGACACCACTGGAAAGGTGGGTTTGGGTGAACCATCTGTGCACAGCATCATTTCCCAGGGTCTGATGGAGGTGATGCCCTTTGTGTGTGTGTTCCACCACCAATTACTGCATTTTCCTGGCCTTTGTGATAAAAGGGCTTGGCTATGCAGCACGGTAAGGATTGTTCCCCGGCATTGTCCAGTCTGACACTGAACATTGAGTCTGACTGAGTGGTTTTGGTGGGGGAGGCAGTGCCAGAAAGCACCTGATGAAGCTCATGTGGGGAAGTTCCCAGGGCAGGAATGAGGGAGGAAGGAGAGAGCAAGCTGGGCTTGGCAGCACAGGTGGGGATGTGGAGAAGAGCTGTGGAAAGACTCAAATCTGAGTTTCAAAGGGGAAGGCAAAAAAGGGAAATTTCCTAGGGATCCAAAGGAACCTCTGTTGCTACAGATTGTTACCATGGGAAACCCTGCTGGACTGAGATCAAGGGAGGAAGAAAGGCTGTGCCACCTACAGACATAACGAGCAGGGAGGAGATTTGTTTGCAAATTCCATGTTTCACCTGGCAGAACCCATCTTTTTTTTTTATCTTGCTGTAGTCTGCTGCCCAATAGCACTAACTTTGAAGTTAAAAAGTGCTATTGGTGTTTTGGAGTGCTTTAAACAAAAGGTAAAACATCTCCATCACACTCTTTAGAATGTCTTAAAGTCTTGCCAAAATGTAGGTGAGGGCTTCAGCTCCATTTTGTGCCATTGAGGGTTTCCTTCCCCAGGGTTATGTTAGAGAATTTATTTTAATTCCAAACTGGGAAATTTGCAGGCACATCTCACTTAGGTTCTTTTGGTCTACAGAAATCTTGCCAGAATCTTAAAGCTTTTAGAGGCTATAAAATTGAAGCAAACAACTTAAACATTTGAAGCTTTACAGCCAATCTGGGGTTAATAACCTGAAATCTAACGTTTTATGTAATTTTTTTACCATAGCTAGCAAACCTAACAGCATTTTTTACTTTCAGACTTAGTCTACCTGAGAGTAGCCCATGTATTATCTAGGAATATTTTTCTAGAAATAATTTAATTTAAAAAGGAGGTTTTGTTACAGCTGGAGGTCACTGTGCAAGCCTTGAGTACATGCATCCTTTAGAAGATTGCTGCAGACCATTTAGAAGAACATTCAAAGAGTTCCCTAGCGTATAAATGAAATATAAAGAATGAAAGAACTACCTGGAATTTTTTGCATTAGTGCTGAACTGACTCTAATTACGACAAACATTCACTGATAAAGGAGATTTCCCTTGCAATATTTAGGACCATAAAAATATACTGCTGAAACCACAGTGGTGTAAACACTTGTGATAAAGTACTTTGGAAAATGTCACAGAACAAGTGTGTAACCCTGTGACCTCAGTATAGATCTTGTTGTGGTATTGGGGCTTTAATTTTGGCAGCAGAAGGGAAGGAAATTTTATGAGTCAAGAGAGACATTAGTTCATTAGAGAAGAAAAGATCTCTCAAACCCACCATGGCTTTGGTAAAAGACCAGTGGAAATGCTGTTCATTGTGGTAGTTATCATGTGTGTAATCGGGACTAATAAAATTAGAGCTCTGGTGATCTGCGCACTGACACACTGGAGATTTTTTCACTGAAAACAAGATGAAAGGCTCAAATGTCAGAAGCTGGCAATGGTAACAGCTGGCTGGTCACTGCAATAGGTTTGGTGTATGTTCAGTTCAGGAGTACAGGCTGCCTTAAAGAAGGTGCCAATGGATATCCACCTGTGAGTGTGGCTAGAAACACATTTTGATAGAAAAATCAGCTTGGGAAAACAAGTAAATTTGGTCAAATGGTGTGTGGCAATGGGATTCTTTGGCAACTTCCATAAGATCACCCAGGCCTTCCCCTACCAGGCTGAAAGGGTTGAGGCCTCGTTTGAATCCAGCAATAACCTGCCAGCCCTGCTGGAGCTGACTGCTTTCCTTTGCCTTTACTATTTTTCTGTTAGCAAAGGAATGTTTAATCATGCCTCTCTGCTTTCAAGATAACTGTGTGGCTTTCCCTGGAGTGATTTTTAAAGTGGTTAATCAGAGGGACAAACCTGAAAAGGCAAGAAATATTTAATTAGTGCCTTTTCTTCTACTAGCCAACAGACCTAGCCAGATGCCTTCACTTCAGAGCCATCCAAATGATCAGCCTGGTAACGTCACTGCATCACACATCAGGCACCTGGCAAGTCCAGCACCAACTGCATCCCAGAAAATGTCTGCTAAGGAAGGCTACTCCTGAAAATTACTTTCAAAACCTGATAGAGAGCTTCACACAGGGCTGAAAACAAACTGCTTTTTGTATATTGAACTGTAATCCAGCCCTCACCACTATTAGGCACTATCAAAAATCCTGCAGGAAAGCAGCATAACAAAGAACCAGTTAATGGTGGTTTTGTTTCAGTGGAGAGAGGGAAAGAAACGTCAGTATGGAGAATAAAAAGCATGAGGATTTTCTCTCAGTAATATGATTTCATGGAGCATGGCTTTCCAGCTTCTATTCAAAGTCACACTGACGTCTTGGTATGCGATTTCAGTCAGCAGATCAGGAATTGTATATAAACCCTCTGTCTTTATTCTTAATGAGATTTGTGTAAATAACTTGCTAGAAAACATATTGAAAACATAATTCACTCCTAAATATGAATGCAGATGGCAGGTAAGAGGAACTGAATTTAGTAGCCTTCCTGCAGTGTGCTCTGCAATGGATAATTCAAATAATAGATACATATGATATTTTTGGCATATTAGCTGCTCTGTGCGGAGTTAGCACTGGATTTTGTGACAATGATGTGTGTGCAGGACACATTTGCTATCTTGGGCACATTATTGGTTACACAGCACTGGCTGGGAGCCAGCTGTACCTCAGCTATGCAGAGTTATGAGAAATGATCCCTATTTCAATTCAGAAAGCCACTGCTTTCCAGAAAAGCATGGATCTGGACAGTATTGACTTGGCATGAGTTTAACAGGGATCTGTTGACCAGGTGGGGCAGAATGTTAGAGAAGTTGGAAACTCAATTTTGTGCTCCCCAAAGGCAGACAGGTTTTGCTTATCTGTCACTGTTCTGGCCTTTTTTTGGGATCAAGAGCTCTCTGCAAAAACAAGATTTCAAGTGCCCACCAAATTGAGAGGATATAGCATTTTAGTTTGTGCTCATTTCTAGGTGGATGCTGCTTTATAAAAATAAACTTGATGTGAATCTCTCCCTCCCACAGGAGCTAACAAAGTTCCCTGCAGCTTTCCTAAGCCCAAGTCATTCCTGTTTTATTGGCCCAACTTCAGACAAAGGTTCTACCTCCCCCCAAGCAAATTTATAGATCTTTCTCATATAGTAAATAATTTGCTTTAGAAGCATTAAATCAGGAACAAAGATTTTAGGAAAATGCCTGCTTGATTTCAGCTTAATCTGTGTGCTGTGCTATAAATCTGTGCCTCTTGTTACCAATCCCTATTTGATGGAGAATTCCTGTTATATCAATACTGCCAGGGTGAGAGGAGTAGTCATAGAAGCTAAAAAAAAAAAACCCAAAAACAACCAAAAGAAAAAATACCCCAAGCTCTAATGAAACATATATTGTGCAATCAATATACTACAGTAGTTTCTGAGGAACTTTATATTCTGTGCAACAGACCAAAATCTCCTTTATAGATTGCCCTTGTAAGACAAAATTTGTCAGTTCATCCAAGATGTAACCAAATCGAGAATGGCATAAATATTCTCCACGTGAGAACCAAACAATCAGATTAAAGTCAAAACTGAGACCAGGGCTTCCTCTTGATAGGGGTGTAGTTCAAAAATGCCTCTTGGACTCTGAAGCAGGAGCACCAGTCTGTTAATAGTCTTCACAGGAGGAGCTGGCCAAAATGAATGGGTTTTTTTGGAGGCAACTGTCAGCTGGTGTGATGTGAGTATATTGTAGCAAGATTCTGGGAGCTGTCATGATTGCTTGGAAAAAGCAATATAATTTCAGGCCAACTAATTTAATCCTTTTGATGCCAAGAGATTTGCTCCTGCTAAGTCCAAACACAGAGATATCTCACCAGCACTTTTATTAAGGCAAACTATGTGAAAGGTTCACTCCATTTTGATGGACAGATTATTAGGGAAAAGCAATAATTTGCTGAAGACTTATTTTCATGCCGTTTCTAGGAATGATATTACAGTTAGCTTCAAGGCCAGCTCTCACCATCTCAGGATGATGTGGATTTGGTCAACTCCACCAAGAATCCTCTCAACAGCATTGTCAGTATTAGAAACACAGCACACATCCGTGCCTCAGGAATAAACAGAAATAAAGCTCTTCCCTAAAGTAACCTAACCAGAATTCATTCCCCCCTACTTTTTATTGTTTGGTTCACCTCTGTAAAGCTTTTCAGCATTTATATTCATTTCACACTGTCAAAAGCTGAACAGAAGTAAGATAACAAATGGTTCTGGTAGCAGCTGTCACCACCTACTGTCTGTGTATGCCTGTGTGAGTCTCTAAATGGAAATAAAGTACTTTAATAACACATTTTCTCTAAACTGTCCTCATGGATAAAGTTACTCTCAAATCAGTCCATGAACACTTTCCAATTCAGTGCCCACTTCAGGCTGCATCTCTGTCTCTCCTCTGCAGCCTGGGTAGCTATGCAGCAGTGTGATTTAAAGACATTTCAGATGAAAAATACTTTAACAGCACACCTTCTCTGGCTGCTGCTTGCCTGCCTTAGCTGCTCGTGGTGTTTGAGCCTTCTCCCAGCGTGCCTAATTTTGTGGCTATAAATTAAGCTGCCTGCCTATTGCATTATTTTGCTCTCTTGGCTCAAGCCAGGAAGTGTCCAGAGCCACAAATTAAACACGAACTGCTCTGCCCTCCCTGTTCCTGCACCATTCCTTCCAGGAGCAGATGGCAGCTGGGAGGATAAATACCTCCAATTTCTTAGGGCCCTGAACAGAAAAGAAGCTCCATTTCAAGGTGAGCTCGAAGGTACTTTTAGATGCTTTCCATGGAGAGAGGTGAGGCAGCACTGCACCTTTGTGTTTATCTGTCCATGGCTATCACAGTGCCTACAATAAATGCAGGGAGCTGTTGGGTTCGTGTATCTAAAGGAGTTTTGGCTTGGAGAGAAGCCCTTTGTGGGTCCAGCCAGCAGAGACACGACATGCCCTGATCACATGTGATGGTGGCTGTTGAGCCAATGCCTTTCAAGTTGGGTTAATGCCTCCTCCAAGGCTGTCCCAAATATTTTCCAATTTTTTTTTCTCTTTTCTCTCTCTCTTTTTTAATTTTTTTTTCCCCTTATGTTACCTACGGAGCAATCTACCACATGGTCCTTGACTATGTTTCTTGGTGATTGTAAAACATGTGGTTTGCATCTGTTTAGGTCAATGAGGCCTTTGTTTGTAAGTGACAAGTGGTGGGTGATTATTTTTAATCAAGTATACTGCTTAACATTTACAAAGTAGGGAGAAAATACTTGGTGTTTTTGAGCACCTGTCACTTCCAGGTAAATAATTTAAAAGCATGTGAGGAAGCCAATTAGAGTTAATTAGAAATTGACTGATCTGCTTTGGCACCAAAATTATTGGGAAATATGTCTTGTCCTTTCTGGAATACAGATTTTTCTCTTGTACACACACATGAGTGAAGAAATATGTTGTTTTATGGTCAACTTGTAGTATTCCTCTGAGAAAAAAGCACTTTATAAGCCATATATGTAACAGCAGTTCAGGCAAGAACAGGAACATGAATCCTTACAGACACATAGCTGTGCAGTTTCTCCTCTTTATTTCATGGTGATGGGCATGCTGGAAATGTCTATGAGATTAATAGATTCAAATTCAGTGATCAGAAAGTGGGAGCATGTCCAAATGGATCATTATAACAGATTCCCGCTTTATCTATTGCACAAGCCAGGTTTTAGCCATCTGTAAACTTCATGTTCCTGGTCTAAAATCTTCTGCAGCCATAAAAGACAATAAGTACCAGTAGGGGGGAAAAAAAAAATCAATTTCTTGGCTTTGCAGCCTAAAATATAGTGATGGGACTATAGGGAGAGAAAAACTGCTGATTTTTTAAAAAAAATTTTCTTTTTTGAGTAAGTTAAATGAGTAGGCTGTATTTAGGAAACAACTTTTTTATCAGAAGTTTAAAGAATATTTCTAGAGAGTAAAGTCAGCATCTCACACTCAGGCTTTGAGGGAGCCACTGACTGTCATTTTTGATGCTCTCTCTCTAAGTGTACTCCCAGGAAGTTTCTAGAGGACCTGTGCTGACGATATAAGATAATTTCTGAATCTGATTTTTACCTCCAGAAAGTTGATTCTCAAAATAAATATATGGCCATTGACATGCTTTCCCTTGAGGACTTTCATGGCATTAAAGAGTGTCTGGTCTTTGCACGGCTTTTTCAGCGAGAGAGGACAGGGAAAACTCACGAAGTCAGATTTTCCACTCTTTCCAGCGGATGACCAGGAATCCCAACCTGTGTGCTTCAGAAGGAGGGGATTGTCACACATTGTCACACCTTGGTGGCTCCTTGACCTCAGAGCACTCTGGGCAGGGAGGGTGGCACAGACGGGGCTGTGCCCTGGTCTGCCTGCCCAGGGACCACCGACCCCAGGGCACAACAGGGACATCCAACATCCAAACATCCTCAGTCCTGCAGCGCTCTCAGGGCTGCTCTTGAGCACCGATGCTTTTCTGACGTGCCCTACCAGCCACAGACTCCTGGAGATGAACTTCTGTTCATGTAGGTGTTTATCTAGAAATACTCTTTTCTTGCTTCTCACGTCAGGAAGTTGATGGCAGGCTTGGTTGGACCACGCTGCCTCCCTCTCTGTGGGTGTGAAATGATGTCCACAAGGCTCCAGTGCCACAGCCACTTCCCAAATTCCAGTTTTCTGCAGTATTTCTGCCTGGAGGAGGGCGTGTGGCCGTGACAGAGCCTTCTCTGCGAGCTGTGAATGGCAGGGGAGGCTGATCTGAGCAGCCGAGGTGCGCAGAGGAGATGGCACCGAGGTTCCTCTCCTGCCACAGCCATCTGTGGGAAATGGAGACGCTCCAGCCTGCGGGAGGTGAATTCATCACACGCTGCTGGAGGCCTTTCCATCACACGTGGGAAGCATTTCGTGTCTCAGATATTCCACACCAAAAGCTGTGTGCACACAGACTGTGGACTTCTTCCTTTGCACAGCAGCCAGGAGCCTTTCTCATTTATTTTTATATCACAGGGAAGGATTATTTGCAGAACAACAGAGTCTGAAATATAAATCTGGGCAGGTTTTCAACAGGCTGATGTTTCTGAAGTTTTTTATGCTGTCTGATATTAGGAGATTAGTGTGAGACAAGATCTTTTGATCCTCATAAAGGTTTAATGTTATTTTGTATCTAAGCTGTTAATAATTGTGCAGAGGTCTTATAGAGATATGTATATGATATGGTTTCCACTGAGGTTTTAAGCTGAAGAGTGATTTCTCATACTCTTCATATCCCAGTCCAGATGTTCAAGTCCTATTTCCCTATATTCCAACAGATGGATGCCAGAAATTTAGGGAAATTTGCAGTGTTTCTCAATGCAGTGTATTTATAATAATCTCTTACAGAAGTGTGAGGACTATGCCCAAATTTCTGCAGTTATTTTCCTCACCAGCAACAGAAACAGAAAGCACTTAATTCTTAAGCCCTAATGGTGAGAGTTCTCCAAGGGAGCATTATTTTTTCCTCTCCCAGACCAACTTTAATGAAGCTGACTAAGTCCCTCCTGATTAATTGAATGGTAGCTAAGTAGTGCAGAAATAGTGAGAAACCACCAATTCTTCTCCTGATAACTCTGCCTTCCCGATGTCAATGGTAACAGCATCATGCTGTCCAGCATACAAAATCTCTAAATTAAACAAGCATTTATATTTTCTTTTCTTATAAATTTGTCTTTTTTTTTTTTTCCCCCAATTCAACAATTTCAGGGCTAGTTGTTCAGAACTGCTGGTTATTTGCATGTTTGCAAAACAACATGATCTAAAGAATGATAATATGACATTAGTATATGGATGGATCTAGGAAGGACATTTTGGCTTAAAGGAGAGCCAAGAAATGCATGATATTTGCAATATGTAAGTTAGCACTTGCTTTAGGGATATTATTCAAATTTAATGCTACACACACTCTTTTCTCGATCAGAATCTCTAACTCAAAATGTTGCAATGTCAGACTAAAGCCTTTATTTCCTTAATCTGAAAAATCTCTGGAAACATTTTGCACCAGAAACCACAACTTTGAATTTCTCGACCTTTGAGCTTATTACATCTCACGTGTCTCTTCACCTCCTCAAAAAAAGCAGAGGAGTTTTTGTTTATTTCTTCAAAAAGCATTGAGCAAAACATCCACAGTTCCAATCCAGCAGCACAGGTTTGCTGGTTTTTCTGCACCATCTCCAATTTTTCTCCATATCAACAAGGAGGCAAATTGGAGATAATGCAAAGTAAACCAACAAAAATACAGAGGTTTAGAAAGCATGGCCTGGGAGGAGATACTCAGAACACTGAATTTATTTAATTCAGAGAAGACTGAGAAGAGATCTGCTGAGAGGTTGCGGGGAGAATAGGGTGGCTAATTGCCCTTCATGTCAAATAAGGATACAAAACCATCATGGGTTATTTTGCAGAATGAAAGATGTGGAAAAGCTCTCGATCAGCTCGCTGATACAGATAAGTCTGTCTCACTGGAGATTTTTAGAAACAGTACAGAAGTGTCTTTCAGGGATGTTCTGTGTTATGCTTCAGAGGGGAGCTGGATTAAGAGACTGCTGAGAAATCCCAGCCCTACAATTCTGTGATTTCCCAATCACTCTGTCCACAATTCCCAGACGAAATTCTATAATCTCCAGCCATTCTTTCACCACCTTTTCATTTCCTCTTAGGAGGAGACAAGTACTTCTTTCTTCTCAAGTGACAAGTGTTTTTGTGCCCATCACAGCTCATTTCTTAATGTAAGGGGAAGAAAAAGCACTAGGAAAGGGCGACACTTTCTGACCTTACTCACTCACTGCTGTAATATTTATTGCTTTAAAATAAAGTGCCTTCAGTATGGTAGAAAAAAACAGAAACAGGATATTTGCTTGCCCACTTGAAAACCTCTAACATTTCACAAATTCTTTTGAATTAAGTTTGCAAGTACGGTGCTGAAACAAGAGTAGTTGGACCCTTTCTCAGGCTGTCAAGTGCACAGCTGAAGTGATTGGGGTCAGAGTGGAAATAAAACATTAGAGAGAGTCCAGAGAGTCCAGCTTGCAAGTCCTGTTCTCATCACCAACCATATTCCTGTAAAATAAAAGTGGCTCTTTTTTTTCTCTCTGTTTTATTTTATTTGAGAGGCAGACACTGGCCTTTAAAATCCTTACAGCTACTAAGGGTTTTTTTGCATCATGTATTGTGGAAAAAGTCAAGCCCTCATCTGCACAGTAAATGTTAGCAGCCAGGTTAATTGTGAGGATATAAGGCATCTTTCAAGGTTTATAAGACAGCTGAGCTCTCGGAGATATTGTTTGCACAATGCCCTAATACTGCCTCTTTGAAAGCAGCCTTTGGCTGCAGAGTGCTACTATTTAACAGGTCTAACATTGCTAAAAATCGAGACACTGATGCCATTATTAAATTTCATTCTGCACACAAGCAAACAGTTTATCATAGTCTGTTCCCAGCAATTGTAATCCAATTTTTGTTATCTTACATTGTTTAAAAAAGAGGGAGAGGGAGAGAAAGATACTGTACATCTATCTGATAAAAATGTTTGAATAACTGGTACTTTTTTGTGATTATGTTGGCTTTATAGCAGCATTATGGAAACACGACAGGGTAACTAAAATCTGATTACGTCTAAGTCCTTGCCCATTATGTGATTATTATGAACCATGACTTCTACTGGCACATTATGAATTACATGGTCATAATACAAGGGATTTCCAATATAATTAACTGAGATTAGCAGCACTGGAGAAATCTGGGAATAATGATACAACTTTGAACAATCAGTTTTACTGTAAATGCTGCTGGCTCTGGCTTCCAGGAAACAGGAGGCTGGTGCCTGGAGCAGTGACCCACCTGCTGCGCTCTCCTACACCTCCTTTCTCTTCCCTCCCCTCAGTGAAATTAATTGCAACCTTGCCAGAGTGTTAGGTACTCACTCTTCCACTCTTTTCTTCTCATATTGTGCGGATAAAACTCAGGGCTGGCTTAGAGATTTCAAATAAAGTCAAAGGTCTGTAGATCTCAGCCTGAAACTGGAAAGGACTCTGCTTTTCAAAACTCAGAAATAACTATTTATCAAAGAACACAACTGCTTCAGACAGCTCAAGTTTGAATACTTAAAGGCGGAAAGTAATGAAAATCACAGATTAGTTTCAAAGATTGTAGCCAAAGTCATATTATTTCTTTAATATCTCAGGCAACCAAGACCTCTTTTTCCACAAAAACCCAGCTTTTGGATTCTTGACTGCAGAAGACAAAGCCATCTGAATCCAAAGGGGACTGCTCACTATGGGAAGATAAAGGATTTAGATCCAGTGGCCATCTTTTGGTTTTAGAGGAAAAAGGGAAACAGAGGGCGTTATGGAAATACTGTAGGGGAAAAAAGAGGCTAAACTGGACTTTTGTTTAACTGGAGGATTAAACATTTGATGCACTAGTGTGTGGACAGCTGGGGCAGTGGGAACTTCCCTGATTATTGAGATGCCATTTGTCCCTGATAGAGCTGGGATTAAAAAGTGAACCATTTTTTTTCGCTTTGTGGCCTTTCAATTTTCCCCCATACATAAATACAGTGGAAGCCTTAGAGAAAAATACAAAATCACCTGAGATTTTTTTGCTCACTCCAGCGCTCCCCTCCTTCTAGTATTTATGAATTTCTCCTAATTTTCAGATCGCACATCAAGTTGCACCTCAGGATTTTCACTCAGCCCTGGATTGTGCTCCTTGTTCACGTGGATTTTGTTGCAGCCCTGCGTTTCCCTCGCTGGGGTGGTTGTGCTGTTTTGCCCCTGCGCCTCCAGGGCTGGGGGCTCTTGGCCACGGCTGCTGCTGCCTGGGGCAAGCGCTGCCTTCCCGAGGGTCCCGCAGAGCTGCTTGTCCATGTGCTGCAAAGTGCTGTCCTTAGGAGGTTTTCTGGAATGTTGACGTGCTGTTTGTGTGATCCCAACCCTCACAAACTCGGCAAACCCAAGGGAAATGTCCACCTCATCAGTGTAGACCAACTCTATTTCCATTAGTTTTGACACAGAAATATGAAGTGGAAGGCTTGGGAATATCCACTTGCCAGTCTCTAATGATGTTTCCCCTTTTGTCCTAGCTTGTTTTTCATCGCTTTACAATTTCTGTTCAGCATTTGTTCTGTCTGCACCATTTCTTTTGTTGTCTTTCTTTCTGTTTCCCTGCCTCCTTCTACGACTGAAAGAAAAATAGCAAGAGGTGAGGGGATAATTGTGTGATTTAATGTAATTTCAGCAGACTTTTTCAGCAATGTGCTGAGCAATCACAACTCCTACTGAGTTCAGTGGGGATGGAAAACCACTGGCCCTTCCTAGATAGTGCTCTGCACTTGTCAGAATAGAGCTCAAAGGAATCATATTTATAGCGAGCTATTTTGAATGGCAGCAGTAAAGCAGCTGGAGAAGGCTAATGCACTTGCATCTGGCAGCAATTTTACCTGTTTGTAAGACATTCAATCCCTTTTTAAAACAAACCATAGCACAGCCCAAAGATTGGAAGCTGCATTTTGCAGTTCTGGCTTCGGTGCTGGGTGATTTAGGAAATGGTGATTTATGCTCACTGTGCCGTGGAGCAGTAGAGCCTCCAGCAGCCCCAGCCCCGGCTGAGGGATGAGCCCTGGTGATCCTGGGGCCGTGTCTTGCCAGCAGAACCGTCCCAAATGGGCCCTGTGCCTCCACATGGCCCTGCAGGATATGGCACAGCCTGTTCTGGAGGAGGGACACGGGATTTTCATCTTGTTTACTGAGGGTCTGACAGAAGTCTGGAAAATGGGTCTGCGTCAGATATAAGTTTGCAGGAATTTTCCAAAGCACTGAGGGGCCTTCAAGGAGAATTAGCGGACTCTTCTCCTTGCCAGAAAGCTACCAATGGGAGAGCCCTGTGTCTGATGGGGCACTGACACCAGTGTGAATAGGAAATTGGCTGGACAAAACTGAATTTAAAAATAATTTACCACAGAATAAAAAGAAGAGAGAAAACTGTAAAATGCAGATCAAGAATTATTTGGTCACTTACAGACATTTCTCTGACAGACCAGAGAAGTGAACTTTGCGGTATCAAGTGGATTTACACTGTTGCTATTGTATTTTTAGGTATTCAAGCTGATTAACGCGACTTTGGGTTGTGCGATGGAAGCACATAATATCAGGCAGACTCATTTTAATCACTACCTCAATGAAAAAAATAACCAAACCCATCCATGTCCAGGGAAAAGCTTTTAGCAAATCATTATCTTTGTCAGTTAACTATTTTCCCAAGACTTTTGTTAAAATGCCTAGTTTTCATTTTGGAAGTGTTTACTGCAAAACACTTCTAATGAATCACTGGGCAGGGGAATATATATAGACAATTTAGTGCTATAGTCAGAAGGGAGCTCCTCTAAACTTGTGAGCTCTCAGGAACGATTTTCCTGATCTGTGATAAGCAAATTCAGCTTTCTGTAAATCTGAGGCTTAATCTTTGCTAGGAGATGTACAAACCTCGCACCACCAGCTACTCCAGCCAAGTGTTTTGTTGGGTCTATCACTAAGGAAATCATGTCTCTCCAAATGGAGAGGCTGACATGGAAAAAAATATGCCTGTAAAACAAAAATAACATCATTTATCTTTTAAAATCTTCTGGTTTAGTCTGTTGATTTCCCAATCTATCTAAGAAAAGCTTCTTGGGAAGAGTAGCCTGCCTACTCGATAATGTAAACTTACTTCTGTGCATAATTTTATGAACCCTATTACTTATGCTTTTTGTTCTGTATCTAGTTTGATTCTGCTTTCAACACCTTATCCTATTATCTCACATCAGATTAGAGAAGACCCTGCTGATAAATCACACTGGCATTTCAGCTGGCACCTACTTGTTAAATTCTTTGCCAGTTCTTTGATGAGACCTTTTTTCTTCAGAATTTAAACTTTGATTTCAACCAGAAAAGCTTCTGCCCTTGCAGATGTGAGGTAAAACCTTTCTAAATACCAAAGGCTGCAGTGCTTTCTTCCTGAATCTACATATAGCAAGGCAGAACCTTTCAGCATTGATTGCAGTGGAGTGACAGGAGAGAGGAATTTCTTTCAGTAGTTCCCAGAGGGGATTAAGCTGCCTTGAAACTGGACCTTTACATTGCTGTTACCAACTCTTTGGGACGTGAATTCCCTGAATTCCGTGGGACTGTGCTGCAGAAAAATGTCTGTTTTACCGATCTTGGTAAAAGCTGTCAGTAGAACAACACCAGTTGCTGTTTCTGAGGGTCACAGTTGCCCGTCATGGCAGAATTTGTGAGGAAGAAGCAAAATGAAGAAGGAATTCCCCAGTGCTGAGCTGCTGGATCAAACCCTGGCATGGTTTGGAGGTCTGGGGGGACTGTGGGGCAGCTGGGAGGCCAAAAGGGGACCTGAGTACGTTCCTTACTCTGAAATACATCCATTACCCTGAGCATGTGGCAGCAGACCAAGGAGACCCATGATCGGAGCTGGAATGTGCCCTGCTAGAACTAAGAGACAAATTAGGATATGGAGAGAGCATTAATTCTCCCTCCACCCACCCTTCTCAGAGCTGGCAGGGACTGCTGTTGTCACTGTTTTGGTTTGTTTTCCCTTCCCCTGGTTCGGGTGGCCTGGCTGCACCTCCTGTTCTGCCCCAGAAGCTCCAGTCGTCAGTGACCCATCTGTATTCTGTGTTCTGCTGTGGATGTTCCGAGCTGCACAGCTTCTCGAGGATAGCATCACAATATTTTCCATCCAGAGCATGGCTGTGTCTGCCACACGTGTGCCTTTTGTGCAAAGACACCCCCGCTGTGTGTCCCTCTAGCTGTGTCACCCTGGCACCCCAGCATGGCCAGCTCTGCCAAGGACATGGGACAGCTGCCACCTTGGGGTGCTGCTCAGCCAAGGAGGGGACTTTTCCAGAAAGATACAGGAGCTGAAGTCTTTCATCTGTAATAGTCCCTTTCTCCCAGAAGGCTGTTTGAAATCACAGGGCAGTCATCTGCTACAGCCCATTTCAGTGCAACTGTTGGAACGGGCAAAACTGCGTCTGAAACCGCAGAGCAAGCGCAGGGAAATGGCACCACTGGTGCTGTGTGATCCCTCTCCTTCAAGTACAGACAGGGAAATACAGGGCTCTAACAAAACACATGCAGAGCCCCACAACATGCAGGTCGTTAGCTGCCCTCCTCGGTAATAATTTCACTTGTATTGAATTCCGGATATCCTGATCCATCTCTAAAGGTGAGGATGGTCTGGTTTTATCACTTGAAAATGAAGGAAGATTTATCTGTACTGGATTTACAGACAGACTTTCTGAATGAGCGTGTGCTCTGACAACAGCTATGCCAAGATCTGAACTGGAGATTTTTCCAGTCCATCTTTCAGCGAGATGACTTTTTAAGCACTTCCTTTACTGCTGAATACCACAAAGGCTCAGACAATCTATTGATGATGAAGGTCAGCACCTCCTTAGCAGCCCATAAAGTGAGTCTCTCACAATCAGGTTTCAGACTTTTTAAGATTCTAGCCATTTCTTTAGGCAATGAAGCAACCTAGTTCTTTTATCTTGCTATTTTTATTGTTTGAAAGCCTGAGTCACATCTGATCTTTTTTATTTTTAGTTTTCTTTTGGGAAAAAAAAAAGCCCCAACCCTTAATGTATCTTTTTTTTGTTCAGTACTCTTGTTTCTTTGTGATAGACATAAGTAATGGCTCATTCAGTGCAAATTCAGGACTCCTTACATTTTTCTTGCTGTGATAAGGGCACACTTGCCATTATTACAGCTGCATTGTCCACATTGCTGCAGTAAAGGTTTTGTCAGCACTTCCACTCTAAACACTATTTTTACTCACTGTATTTAACCTCTTTTAAAAAAAAAACCCAATAAACTTGGCTCTGGGCTGAAATTTGGCAAGGTTAATAGTGATCTTTTCCTAGTAGTTTGCAGGGATTTAACCATATAATTCTAATTGCTATTTGAGGCTGAAACTCTTGTATTAAATTGTTTATGTGGTGCTGAGTTGGAAAAGTCCTAAACTCATTAGGCCATAAACATAAGAGAAATATTAAACTGTATTAACAATTACTGTTCACAGCTAGCAGATGGTTCACCAGGCACCCATGCAAAAACAGTAAGCTCAGGGTCAGGGTTAATCTTAGGCTTAATATTCAAATTAAGACAACTCCAAATCCTTCTATTGCTCACAATAGCTTGTGGTAGTTAACTAAAGTTGAGGGTAAATGTGACTGAACATAAGAAACAAATCCTGGTTAAAATATATGTAATTTCTTTAAGGATAGCATGCAACATTAAATGGGAAATACGATTAAAATAATGGAGAGAAGTTTTCACCAGGTGTGTTAATAATGTGGCTCTCATGCCTTCTTGCACAGAGCTCAGATGCAAAAGGGGAAGGGCAGCATGAAGATCATGGAATGGAATACAGGGTAATCCTATGAAATACCTGGTCATTGCTCAGGCAAAAAAGGAAAATAAATATTGTTTCTATTATTATAAATTATTATTTAGAGAGAAATCACTCTTCCTGCCAACTTCAGATTGTCTTGAATAGTAATGGGATTTGTTTCCTCTCACTGACTCTTTTCCCTTTCCCCCCTCTATGTTTTATCTGTCTTATCATTCCTGCTTCCTTGAAGGAAGGACACAGCCAGCCATGGTCCTGCAGAGCTGCCCCAAGTGATTTAAGAGCTTGCTTCTCCCTGCTGGTCAATACTTCCCTTCCCTTCTGCTGCTGCAGCTCCTGGTGCATTTCCGTGCTAATTAAAACAGCTCGGGGTAAACAGATTCACTAAAGTACCTGGGATCCGAGTTAATCCATTTCATTTGTCACTGAAGCAGCCTGGAAATACATCCCATGAGCTGGCAGGACCCAGGATGCCGGCCATGGGAGGGGGGAGAAAGGGAGAACTGGGAAACTTCTGCTCTTCCTGTCTTCAAAAAATCCCATCATGTGTATTTTTCTGGTTTGTTGGCTTAGACAAGGCTTCGTGTTTGGGCACATGGCTGCCAATCTAACCAGCATTAAGACAATTTTTTTACATGTTTAAGGAAGTTGAAACCAGGACAGGCAACATTTTAAAAAGTTGTAGTACTCACTGAAATGGGTGAGCCAATCTCCCAAAATGGCTAAATAAAGCTCTTAATATTTTCAGTTTCCTTGGGGCCTCTTTCCCCCATGTGTTCTTTAAAGTGTTATTTTGAAACTTAACTTCTGCTGTGATGCTCAGTAATATAAACTGCCAACGATTTAACACAAAATTAGGCACCTCAATTAACTATTTATTGCTGTAGAGATGCACAAGGATCTTACTAACAAGTTGTTTGAATAAAATTAGAGCTGTAAAAGGACAGTAGGCTAACAACCACAATTATAATTCAAACCCAAGAGGAGCCAATCTTCCCAGCAGCACGTCTCAGGACAGTGAGGCAAAGCAAACACGAAAAAGAAACATCAGTGATCACAACCTGGAAGAGGGAAAAGGAAGATTCAGTGTGTAGTGAGGGCTCAGAATACATAGTTGTCAACTAGTGTGACTAGGAAAAAACAAAAGAGAGAAAAACTGAAGATGTTTTCTGCATGATTTTTAGGCACTGTGTTACTGTCTTCCTTAAACTCCCTCCTAGGGATACACTTCCTCTAACAGTGTGGGAGAAAAATACCGAGAGACAAAAGAGACAGCAGGGAGAGCATTCCAGCCCTGAGTAGTGATGTCATCCATTAGCACAAACCCCGCATTGTCAATTAGGGAAAAAAGGTCAGCGCTATGTCTGACGGGATGTGAAGCCCGGCCAGACCTCCTCGATTGGATTCAGAGGGAGAAGAGCAGTTCGTTTTCATGGCTAAAGGGCCACGGAGTTGAAAGAGGGAGAGAAAAACGGAAATTTTAAAATGGTAAAGGTTTTTACTGTATGCTCCTGAAAAGTGGAGTTGTGAGAGCAAATAATTCCTCTGTGTGAGGAATAGGGATGTGTGTGTGTGCCTAAGGTAAAAACAGAGCAGCGAGCTTAGGGTAATCCCTAAATGAAAAGGAATACAAAGATTGGCCCTACCACTGAGAGGGTGTGCTGAAAAAGCTTGAGATTTTTTCTTTTTTTCTTTTCTTTTTTTTTTTTTTTTTTTTTTTTTTTTTTGTAATTTNATATTTCCTAATTCTGTTGGGAAGACAAGAAAGCAATTTTTGAAGAGATTACAAAGCAAACGTCCAAGTGTCCTACTTGCTCTCATTCTGAAGGAGATGAAGAACTATTGATTTTCTGAAAGATTGCTTTGAAATGGTGGGAGCTGAGTACTTGTAAAGAACAAGTGCAGAGGGGCAAAGTTTGGTTTAGGAGGTTGCTGCACACTGTGCTGTGTGCTTGATTAGGTCTGCCCACACGCTATTAAGAGGCCTGAATCCCAGAACTGCTGTGGGCAGCCCTGACTCCAGGATGGGGCAGGAATTCAATGAGCGCTCACAGCACAGAGAGGGCTCTCTTTTGCTTCACAAAAGAATCACATCCCTAGGAAAGCCCAAACTAAAGGAGAGGTTTTCACACCTCCAGTGGCTTCCATCGCCTTGTGCAGGGCACAAAACACATCAGCTGCCAGATCCATGGCAAGGAAAGAGCCTCAAACCTTTCATGGCGTGCATTGGCTCAGACACAGCCAGAGAGGGGCTGGGTTCAGATCCTTCTCCTGCTCCAGCTCTACCTGACAATCATCTTACCCCGATCAACCCCAACCCGAGCTGCTGCTCGCCACCCCATGCTGGGTGTCCCCTGACTGTCCCCTTAGTTCTGCTCATTAGCTCTCGTTAATTGACAAGACGTATGTGACATGAGAGTCACCATTTTAGTTGTTTCTGTTCACCAAATGCAAAACACCATAACTAACTCTTGTCATTTTTTATGGTAAAAATTCAGTTGCAATACCCAAGCTCCTAACTCAGGACCATCCCATCTGAACAAAGGCAACTTTGGTGGAATCCTTCCTTTTGGTTACACTTTGACGCCAGAATGATATCCAGGAACTTGGCAAATCGATAAAAATACAAATAAGAATAAAAATAAAACATTTACAAGGGCATGTAGTGACAGGAAAAGGGGGAATGGCTTCAAACTGAAAGAGAGTAGGTTTAGATTGGATATGAGGAAAAAAACCTGTACTGTTCATGGCCAGGCTGGATAGAGCTCTGAGCAACCTGGTCTAGTGGAAGGTGTCCCTGCCCTTCCCATGGCAGGAGGGCTGGAACCAGATGAGGTTTAAGGTCCCTTTCAACCCAAGGCATTATGTGATAAATCAGTGCTAGAGCATCAGTCGATAACTTTATTGGAAAGTAAGAAATCTAGTGTCTTCCTTTGTGTGCCTAATTCTTTTCTCTGGTAATAACAAAACCCACAACAACTCCCCAGATCAAAGTCAATCAAAAAAAGCAACAGGGAGAAGACAAAAGCATGAAAGTGGGAAGAAGAAAAGGAAGCAGACAATTAGGGCGCTGAGAAACTAAAGGTATTAAAAGGCCATCATATCAAGATGCAAAGTGAATTTTAGTGGATGGGGGGTCTGTGTTCCTTCTGAATGCCCTTCCTGTTGCTCCACTTCCCTGTAGGAGGAATCTCCCTGGATAGATGCCATTAACTGGCATTTCTTTCCCTCGTCTTTTATTGTTGCGGCTTTTATTTCTTTGGTGCTTTTGTTCTTTATGACTGTTCTATCTGATTTCCAATGTAAGAGCAATAAATGGAGCAAAAAGTGTAAAAACCAGCAGAGTACAATGCAGGGTGAGGGAAAAAGAGAGCAGAGAGAGGGTGCTGGGAAGTCCCTACTGCTCTTGTCTTGATAAGAATGTAGGGGGGATCCATGGAGAGCACAGCCTAAATGAGAAATCAGAAATCTCATGGAGCTAGTCCAGATCCTCCCATGGTACAAATTAACACTGATCTGTCCCAAAGATTTTTGCAAATCCAAAAAGATGGAAACTGATGAACTTTTTGTCTACAAAAGAGTGCCTGTGATCAGAAATTTATCTTTGTCAAGATAGGCATGGGACCATGCAAAAAAATACACCTCTGTCCCTCAGCAAACAAAACTAAGTTCTCTTTTGCCAAGTTAGCTACTGAATTTCTGCAGCCTCAGCAGAACAATTTGTCTTGAAGCTTCTACTCAGATGACCCTTAAAAGTAGTAGTGAAATTCTTCTGCTTGGGTTATGGAGGCTAATAAAGAGTCTGAGAACTGGTGGGAGGGCACTGAAGCATTCATGCATGTGAAATCCCAAGCACATCTATAACCTGAGAGGTCTCTGATGCCATAGAAAGAAATGCAGAGCTACTGGTTCTTGATTCTCTTGAACTTTCAGAGGTGCAGCTGATCTCCTGTATCTCTGCAGCGAGCAATGGTTAAATAGGATGCTTATAAAAAACCCCAAACCAAATAAGGGGGAGATGTTGGTTTCAAAACAAACAAGGCTTTTGCTTGTTACCTTCAACAAGTTGTGTCTTGGGTTAGAGACAAATGTTCTAGGTGGAAAGTGCTCTGAATAAAACGCCTCCCCCAAAGCAAAGGTTTCTGACACTCCCTCCCCCACCACAACAGAATTTCTTGGATGAAAGTGGAAAAAAAAAAGCTATACAGGATCACATTTCTAGGCATATACACAAATGATAGGGAATACAGGATTGTCACAACGTCACCCCAAGACAAGTTGTCTTAGCAATGACTGCTCCCTGAAGGTAGAGGCTCACCTGAAACCTAGAGCTGGTTTCATTGAGTGCACTACACTCGCAGCAATGAAAACCGTAGGGTGCGAAGGAGGGAGAAACCTTTCTGGTGCCAATAAAATCTTTTGAAATAGCCAAAGCGTCATCATCAGGGCTAATCTGGCTTGGAGCCTGCTTGATTAAAAATGAGAGACAATAATTTTCTTATGGCTCCGTAATTCAATTGAATAACTTGGTTTGTTATCTAATACTACTTTGTCATACAGAATGATCTGTATGTTGAAAGCCCTGTTCAGGCATAAACTAATTAATTTTCATGGCAGGACCAGTCCTGTGAAGTTCTGTGCTTCTACAACGTAAGAGGAATTGAGGAAGTGCAATAACTCACAGGGTGAGGCTGAATTTCGCATTAGATATGTAATTAAATCTGATGAGTCCCACGGGGATGCAGAGATGGTAAGCAGAGATATTAAACTAGTTATCCATGGCTGTGCTTCCGTCCCTCCTTGGCTCCTGACTCAGAGCTCAGTGGTGGCAGCAACCACTGACCCAACCTCGAGACTCTTCTTCATTCCACCACATCTGCCTTCTGCTAATGGCAGAGCTCCCAGGGCTTTCAGCTCAGAGTCACTATTTCTGCAGTTATGTTGGACAGAATGAGGCACAATTCAGGGGTCAGAATTTATGATAAAGCATTTGGACAGTTCATCCATGTACCTCTGCACTTCACTAGCTGCTTTAGCAGATACTCAAGTTGCACTTATTCCATTTCTCACAGTGTGAAATAATGAACTTTAAACATTCTTTGGCAGAATAAGCCTATGAGGACAGAAAAAGAGAAAGGTGGAAAGATAAAAGACTTACATGACATCAGGTGAACCATATGTCAGTAATCTGGGGATTATATTAATTAAAGAGATATTTTAATAATTTCCAAAGTTATCATTGCAAACCTAGAAAATGCAGAGTTAGAGTTTCTGGAGATTTTTTTAACCGGTGTATTACGACTATGCATTTCACCCTAATTGCTTTGTAATTTGACATGCAAGGGTTTAATATGGCAGCTGAGGCAAATCCAGTAACAACTGGGAGCTAAAGCGCAGAAAAGAGCTCCTGACAGGCAGGGTTCAATTCAGCAGCTCTGTACAGGCAATAGAGCTGTAACATAAAAGTTAGTAGGAAAGAAAAGGTGCTGAAAAAGGCCTGGCTAAAATAGCTCAGATTAATATTCAAGGCAGTTCTTTGACAGCTTTTAGTTCCTTAGCATGGCTTTTGCTTTTAATTTCTTCTTTTAGCTTAGAGTCTTCATTTTCCAGTGTAATCCCTGTGAATGTTTATTATGTCTGCTGCATTATTTTTGTCAATATGGATTTTAACCTTGAGGTGCTGCAAGAACAGTAGGGAAGATTTTCTTCCCTTGATAAGTAGAAAGGTACATGGCACAAGTTCTGTGGGTACAAATTTCTCATTCAGGATGTATGAGCTGGACTTTGCCATGGTTTTATGCAGTGACACAAATCTGTAAGGGCAGTGACAGCCAAGGGGAATCCAGTGACAGCTGTGAGACACTGACAAAAAAAAACCCAAAAGAAAATCAGATTGAAAAGCTGATTCTAACATGTTTTTATTCATTTTATTAAATGTGTGGTTGGTTCTTGCTTTTATTTCCTAAAAATTACGCTGGGACTGGAGCCAGTGCTGTCACAGACTAATGCTGATTGTGTAGCCCATGCTTTTGTAACCTTTAAGTTACACTACTCTAATGTTTTATTTTATGACCTTCCTGAGAAAATTCTGCAAAGCTCCAATGGATGCAAGATACTGCAACCTGAATACTAACTCCTGCTAAGGTGACCGAACAGCTTCCATCAGTTGAACGAGAGCTGCATCAGTTCCTTTCATCGAGCTGATTCTGCCAGGAGAATCTTGCAGCGTTTGGTGCGGCGACACCTGGGCTGCAAACACTGCATTATGAACTTTGCCATGAATAGAGATCTTCCAACATGTTCTCTTAGCTCTGAAATTTAGAATTAAACAGGAGCAGGGGCTTCCAGTTGCTGTTGTGTCCTGAGTGCAAGTCACTTTTGGCCAGGAACGGAATCTACTGAATTATCAGGCATTAGTCCATTCAGATTTGGGTGCTGAATGATAGTTCTTTGCTTCTTTGGATCATCTGCTATTGTGAATCTCCCTGGGAACTATTTTTCTGAAGGCCTTACAAGGTGGCAGTGAAAGACTGAGGGATGTGATTTATTTCTGTTGGATTTAAGTTATGTGTAAAGCTTGGTTTCAAAATTATTTAAAATAGTTTTTATCTAATATCAACCATGGTCCATGGAAGAACCAACAAGAACCAAGGTGCCTGTTATCCTCCCCAAACCTGAGGATTAGGAAGTGGGGTGAGGATGGTGTCAAATCCCTTTGGGACTGCCAAAATCTCAATGCCTGGGTGTTCACCCAGGGCCCAGTGTTTTGCTGCTGCAATTCATTCTTGTCACCTCTGTCTGCAGGAATAAACGAAGAGGGATGCTGCATTTGTACCTTGCTGCAAACCTGCCTGCTGGCCACACAAAAACAAACATTTTGAGGTGTCAGCCCACGAGTTCATCAGCTCCTACCCAAAGGCATAAATGTCTTTTTAAATACCAGAATCATGAAGATGCTCTTGTACACCTGCACACCTGTGAAATATCTTTTCTGCTTTTGGATGCTCTCATTTTCTGGATTGTTACTGTCTTAATGTTGACCAGCTCTGAAGTGCTCATTTTGAAAAACAAAAATAGAAACCAAAACTAACCAGCATTTGCAGCTACCAGAGTGAGTCTGGTTTGCAGAAGACAGTAAATTCCTGCATTTTCATTTGTGAGGCAAAGTAAAGCCATTAAAGCTTTAACCCTCAGTTATTCCCAGCAAGGCACCATTTCAAAAGATGCTGGAATTAAGCTAATAAATAAATAAGAGAAAAAACAAGCCCACAGCAGAAAGCTAAAGGCAGGGACTGATCAGAGACTGCTCTGCATCCTGGCTTCTGTGAATTCTTACTGCAGCTGCAAGAGCAGCTGCATTATTTTCAACATCAATCTGAGCAATGCCGTGTAATAGCCTCGTTACAGAGGGACTAAAGAGCTAACAGAATCCCAAAGTCTTCAGACTTTTTACAAAATTTACATTCAGAAATACCATATTTAAGCTATTTTTCAATGTTTGAATTTAAATGGGCACAATTAGAGTTGATTTTTGTTTTGTTTCTCAACTGGTAGTTACTCCATTGAGCGAGCGCTGCTCGAGGTCAGAGCCCTGCAAATGCACAAATGCAGCATCTGAATTCCACGGGAGTGAGGAGACTCACGGAGCTGGATAACATTACACATGCAAACAAGGAGCTACAGAGAGAGAGAGAGAGCGCTTGTATTTATGAGGAAGGAATGTGGAATTCAGCAAAACATTTTACATTGAATTTTCGGCGTATTCTTTCAAAACAGCAATGATATGCAGAATTTTCTCATTTTTGGCCTTGCTTACCCATTCAAATAGTTGGAAAGAGCCCTAATGACTTTGTTAGAGCAAACATAAACCAATGCAAAATGCTCCAAAGGCCTCACCTTTGTGTCTGCAGATTGCCCATTAAAGTTTGTCAGTGGTCACATTTGAACACTATTACCACAGTGTTTCTATTTTTCCAAATAATTTTCCAAGCTTAGGTATGGATATTCTGGCAGTACAGATAAAATTTTGCACAGATAAAATGAATGCCCTTTTAAGGCCTAGGCACCATAAAGGGGCCGGATGGAATCAGAAACTGAATTTATTGATCCTAATATAACAAGTGACAATATTATAACCCCTGAAAACAGCACAAGTACCAAGGTCTGGTCACCCTGAAGTACAACCAGGCCTCCTCTCCTTTAGCAGGCTGCTTACGACTCAGCTTCCACAAGGCATGCAATTAGATGACAATCTCAAAAATATTTTAACATAATTTCTCTAGTCCTCCTGTCTGCAGGAAGAAACTTGGAAATATAAGTCATGTAAAGGCTCAGGAAATAAAAGGAAAAACGTCAAAGAATGTATTTATAAAAAAACCAACAAAACAACCCAACATTTTTATCTGGTTATATGTTCCTGGTTGCCTGAGGATGTTTAATGTTTCAGGTTAGCAGGACTGAATGACAGAGGGAGCTTTTTACTGGTTAAGTACTGTAATAAGAACAAATTTTTTTTTTCCCGCCTTCTAATTATAGTTTACATGCACCTTTCTGGTAAGTGTGGGCAGACCATGTGATTTCTGTGCCTCATGGAGCTAATAAGACTTCCCTTCTTTTCAGTGCTGCATGGATCCACTCACTAATATTTGTGGAACACCAAGGAATTAGAATGATGAACGCCCTATAAATAAATGAATGCATCTCCATTCATTAGCCAGGAAAGCTCTGTTTTGTTTCAAAAATTGATTTCTGAAAATGCTTTACCATGTATTTTATCAGCAAACAAGATGACATTAAGTGGCAATATGTTAAAATTAGTTGTGTTTCATTCTTTTAACTTTACTGGAAAAAAGTTACATTTTCTTTTCAGATTGTATTTCCCCAAGTATAAAACAGATGCATTTGGATAAATAGATTTGAAACATATTATTAAATTAAATGAAGAAAAGGAAACATAATGAAATAAAATCTAAGTATCTGAAAAAAAAAGGTCTTTTCACAGGCCTGGAGTAGAAATCTAATGTTCCTTCTCTACTTTATCCTGGTATCAAGATGACAGGTATTCTATCATCTTTGAAAGTACCATCTGAGATGCCTCTTGTGATCTGAACAAGAATGGCTGTCCATTCATGAAGAACCAGTTTCAAAATCCAGTTAAATGTATTAAATCTTTTTCTACATGGATCACATCGTTTGTGCTTAGTCCATTTATTACTATTATTACAATAAAATTAAATAGCGCCATCTGAGATCAAGTTCCTCCTATAGTTCTATATATTCATCGTACCAGACATTTTTCAGTAGACCAAGCAGAGGAAAGGAGTCTCCTTTGAGGTGAAATGGGGATAGAGAAATCAGGCACAGAGAAATGAACCCTCTTCAGGGACAGACAGCAAACCCACGGCAGAGCAGCTTCTCCCTTCCAGGGTTTCTGCCGTTGCCTTCCCTAAATCCCCTTAAAAACAATCCCAAGCCAGCTCAGCACAGTTGTAGCCACCTCAGGGGGTCTCAGGGGATGTCTCCACTGGGGAAACTTTTGGGAAGTGAACCACTGGCTCAGTCCAAGCCCTTGGGCGTCCTGCAAGGACACGAGAGCGAGCACACCAAGATTGCGTGGCTGTCCCTGGGGCAGTCGGTCCTAAATGCTTCACAGCCTGCCCAGGCATTCCAGCTCAGCTGTTCCTCCTCCTTGGGAATACTTTCAACCCAATATTTGGAAAAGAGGTGGAAAAAAGCACCTGCTGGAAGGTGTCTTATTTTATATGATACCAGAAGGGAATATCTATATCCTGACAACCCTTCTTGTGCCACTTGTTTTTCAAAGCACTGTGTGTAAGCAGAGGTTTCTTCCCACCTTGGAGCACTGGAGAAGCTATATCCATGCTCATCAAGACCTGAGCTCCACTAATGTATGTGGTTAAAAAAAAAAAAAATTCTAAAAGAGGTTTAGAAAAGTGTTTTAAGTAAGGTCCTTATTTATTTGTCAGGAGAGTAAATTGCTAAACACATTGAAATCAGAGAAACTTGGTAACTTTAATTTCTAAAGAAATTCTGCAAATGCATTTTAAAAAATGAAGTAAATTATGAAGTCCCTGGTGCTTCTAATCCAGACAAATAAACCCTGTAAGTGCAGGCCACAAAGCAGAACTGATGGAGGAAAAACTCGCTGGAGTTACG
This sequence comes from Pardalotus punctatus, assembly GCA_013400915.1. Classification (NCBI taxonomy): domain Eukaryota; kingdom Metazoa; phylum Chordata; class Aves; order Passeriformes; family Pardalotidae; genus Pardalotus; species Pardalotus punctatus. Next base: position 531,433 of record VZTX01023804.1, read on the forward strand.
TTCACAACTTGGAACACTGCAAGGGCTCAACAAGCATTTCAGAATAGAGTGGGAAATGGCATAAACATCCCAGACAGCCATCCCATCCCTGTGCCAAGCATTCCTCTCAGGCACTGAGGACTAAAGAATCCCACAACCAGAAGGAGACAAATGAACAAGAAACACAAAGCGAAATCAGCCCAATTAATCAAGTAACTAACACACAAAACCTTGAAACAGAACAAATGTGCCATATTGCTAAAAACATTGTTTTGCAGATAAGTGAATAAATTTACTTCCAAGCCAGGCTTTTTTTTATTTTTCCCCCCCTGTAGCTTTAGCCCTATTGCTTCCACTGCACATTTGCTTCCCCAGGTACAGCTTAGATATGGCATCTAATTTCCCTGCTGTAGCTCTGCAGTTGAGGTGAGAGCTGGAGGGATGAATCATTGCATCCTGTCCACGCTTGCTGATCTTCTGGCTCTAAATGCAGAGCAAAACACTGTGGGGGAAAAAGACAGCAGGGCTAAAACAACAGGAGGGGGAAAGAAGTATAATGGAAATGCCCTGGGACTCGGTGAAGAGGGGAGAAGCCCTCAAGACCTGAGGAGGCAATAGATAAATAAGATTGTGAAGTGTGTACTTGGATGATGAGTAGGACTGATGGAACTGGGTTTCCTGAGCCTGGGTAGCTGGGCTCTCTGGTGTCTAACAAAGTGTGAGCTCTGATCGAGCTTTTCCCTGCAGCTGGAGTATTCCCAGGGTCTCTCCCTTGTGTGATTTCCCAGGGTCTATTTAGAGGGCTGTTCATGGAGCAATAATTTGGAGATAGGGTCCAGGGAGATGCAGGTAAAAAATAATTAAGCCTTAAAAAAAAAAAAAAAAAGCTAAAAGAAAAAAAGAAAAAAAAGGAAAAAAAGAAAAAAAAGGAAAAAAACCCCAAAAACAAAGCAAAAAATGTGGTCACAATGAAATGGTGAAATGGGACTGGAAGCAAGAAGCAAAATGGAAACAAAACAGGAATAAAAAAGGGGAAAGCCCTTCTCCACCTAAATCTTCAAAGCTGTGCTTTATTTAAACCTAAATGACTATGGGGAGAGGGGAAAAAGCCTCTGGGTGGACACAGTGGAGAGTGGGGGGGACAAGGGTGTCAGCCAATCTCTGCTGCCAGATGAGATTCCTGAGTGGAGATGGCTGCGATGGAAAGAGATTGCATTTGTGTGATGGAAGGAAACGAGGGATTTGGGGCAGATGGAAGAGACATGAACGGAAGAAACCCATTCTTCTTCTGTCTCTGGAAAGTGCTGAGGCTGGGCTGTAAATTGGGTTGAGGTGAAACAAGTGAGAAGCTGCTCCCTCCTTAGTCCCCACTCTCTGCATGAAGGCAAGAGGGAGGAGGTTTGGGTTTCCTCTGGGATGGCCAGGACCCCTTTGTTCCCCCGTGTCCCCATCACATCCACACCCCTCACCCCTGGCCACCACCCTCTGTGGTGAGCCCCCAGGCTGGGATGTGACTGTGCCTCAAAATAAAGGCGGCAAATCCACTGTAAATTAGTCCTCCCAAGGTAAATGGCAAATTCAGCCCACCCACCTCGCAATATTTATAGTGGGCACCGGCTCTGTAAAGGGTAACAAATGTGAAATCGTTATAAACTTGGTTGAGGTTACTCCTGTAAACCTCCTGGCTGGCAATCGAGAGCTGATCAATTTTTTAAAACGTTTTAGCTTCGTGCATCTCAGTATAATGGAAACGTGAAACAAAAAGAGAAATGAGATTACAAAAGGTGAAGTAATCAGTAGGTTTATTATAGACACTGTTAGGTTCCTCAAGTCCCCTGATTTGAGTTAAAAAAAGAAAATAAAAAGTACTAGTGCAGATGGATTGCTCATAACATGTATTCAAAGTTGCTAGTCCAAACAGCATAATTTTTAAGTCTAAGCATTCCCTATACAGCAATGTTAGAGCTGAATGCTTTTTATGGATGCGCTTAGTTCGTAGAGTTGTGTGATTATGCACATGGGATCTGATTCACAGGATTTCTTCTTTCTTCCTTAATAAGGAAGGTAAGAAAAAGCCTAAAAAAGGTTTGTGCTGTTTAAAAATACTCATGAAATGTAAAATCTTCACGTTTAGAAAAGCCACAGAAAGAGAAAAAAGTGAAGTTTTTGGATCTTTTGAAATTTCTAGTGTGCAAAGAGCTGTAGTGTTTAAGGCTCATAAAATAGATTAAGAATCCAGTGACATACAAGAGTGGGATTTTTTCTCTCTGCTCTCTATTTGGCTATATATCAATAGGTCTTCTAGGCAGAAGAAAAGTCTTGCTGACTACATCAAAGATTCCTCACTAGGAACAGACCTTAAAAAATAAAAAGTAGGCCTACTTGAAAAACCTTCTCCAGGTATTTTTTTAGCAGAGATTTTGCTTCTTTCCTAAGAATTTGCGGCCCTGCAACAAAACTATTTTTCCTGAAAAATAAGCAAGAAACAAATGTAGTTGTGTTTGATTAAAATTTGAGCTGTCTGAGAAACAGGCTGTAGTTTTCTGTGTAAGGCACAGCCCAAGCAGGAACAGCAAATTAAATAAAAGGACACAAATTGTTGAGACCACACCTCTCAAGAGACATTGAAACAAAGTTCTCAAATCAAAATGTTTTGCTTTTCGACTTCAAAATGCCATGTCTTAAATACCTCCATTAAAAAAAATAATATAAAATCCAGGGCAGGGCTTTGGAGAGGCGCTGGGAGGAGCAGCAAGGGGGTGACGGTGACTTCCAGCATGGACAGCCCTTGGTGAGGTGACTCTACGTCCTTCTGAGAGCTGGAGAGAAAATCAGTGCTGGCATCACGTGCTCTTGTGGGTCTTTTCCAGTCAAAAGCTGGGCTGCCACATTGTTTACTGAAATGATGGCTTTTATAGCTCTGGGGTGGCTACACGGCTCCTCCCCCTTGGAAGAGGCGCAACACAACATCCGCGTGTTTGGAGGCCAGTGCATGGCCATTGCTCACTTGGGGAGACTCTGGAAATGAATTGTAAAGGACAACAGGAAAAGCCAGGGATTGGGGAGCTGGAGAAAAGATATCTTGGACAGGGAAGGTCACAAATGTTTCCTAGCAATCTGTTTGTATTTATAACACAGCTTTTCCCATTGCTGACTGGCTTCACTTTCCCCGGGTGATTTCATGCAGGCGCTTGTTATGGATCACACACCAGCAGCAGCTCCTGTTTGGACTGAGAACCATCTGAAAAGCTCCTGTTAAACCCTTAGGGAGGCACTTACCTCTGGTAGCTGTGTCCTTCATAAAGCAAAAGCATTATTGGTGGATTTGCATGTTCCCATATCCAATAACTCTGAGTAAGTGGCGTATTTAGAGCATCTATCACAGCATTAAGAGCAGTTTTCTGCCATGCTGTAGTGATGGAGAACATTTTGTGACACCCTGGAATTGAATTCCTCTGTTCTGAACATGCCCCCTGGCTTCGGATACCCCCACGCTTACTTCCTGGAAAACACATTAATTTTGGAGGCCTATTTGTTCTAATGCCTTCAACTGCCTACGTCATTCCTGGGAAAGGATGGAGCTGTCATATGTTGGCACATTAGTGTAAAAATCAGGATAATGCAGGACTTAGGTGAAAGCAAGGAGTATCACCACCACTTGGGTCAGTGCTGAGGGAGAAGAAGCCTGAGGAAAAACAACAACTTGTCACTGCAACAGTTTAAAATATAAGGATGATAAAACCAGAAAGTTGAAGGAATTTAGTCAACAGAAAGTTGAAGGAATTTAGTCCTTAATGCAACCAGGATCTTGTTCCTCCCCTGCCTGCAATTTTGAAAAAATTATTTTTAATATTACCTAGACATTAATGTTTTAGATTGGGTGCTCTTCATGCTCCAAAACTGCTTTTCATTAATGTTTTAATGGGTCTAGGCCCAATCCCACTGAGGTCAATTAGAAGATTCCAAATAAATCCTTTCTTCTCCTCCTTGCATTAGTATGCAGCCTGCAAGAGGGCAGACACTGCTCTGTGCTTTTCTCTTAAAATAATCCAGAAGACAATTTTCCTATGGGAAGAAACTATAAAATTTGTGGGTGGTACTTACAGAGATGTTACCCAGGTAAGAACACTTATCTTTAATTTAGAGCCCAATTTTCAGGCATGCTTAATGCAATTCTACCTGAAGTTAGACTTGGGTGGTCAATACTTTGGGAAAACCAGAGCCATAATTTTTAACATATCTTGTTTTGTCTCAGGCTTGTACTGTCCAGGATTAGGCATAAAGTGGTTTGGAACTGCAATTTCAATGTGTGCTTTCTATAAATATTACAACAAAATAAAGTGGTATATTATGATAAATTATGTTCTGTTTTATTTATTTCTTGACTTCATGCCTGTGAGTATCTAACTTTGATGAAATTCATTTTTAAGCAGACCCCAACTTTAAATAACTACAAACATCTCTTTTCCCAGCCATAACATAGTAAGTCTTTGGTTTGATATGCCATAAAAAAATTAGAGGATGAGCTGTAAAGTACTTCGGGGAAATATTGATTTTTTTTTTTTTGTTTGGTCATGTTCTGGTTGGTGAACTGGATAAATACTACTATGGTTTGGTTCAAAATTCTGCTGTACCTCTGAACTTGGAGTATGATCTAGGGCAAATATTTCCTGGATAAAGGCCTAAGCTTTTGTGCTGGACCTTTGGGCTCTGAGCCCTAAAGATCTGGTGGTAATCATAACTACTTTGAGAAAACTCCTTTAACGCTCTTTAAATACAACTTTTATAAGTACCTTTTGGCACGCTTTAGCTGCAGATTCTCACATTTTTCTAGGATGTTTTAAGAAATCAGAAATGATTTCTGGTATTTGAAACCAAGCTTGAAATTGTGCTGAAAACAGTTCTCTCAGAGACTTTTCAGCTGAATTAATTACAATACAATCAAGCTCTGGCATGTGGGACAAGAAACATCTGGTGCTAACCTTGGCTGATCTTCCTCTAGATTGCATTCATTAGTCTGAATAGTTTTCTCAACATTTTGATATAATTATTTTGCCCTTTTTCAGTTTATGTACTTGTGATGGCTTTGACCATCTTGACAAAACAAATCCCACACTCAGGTCAAGAACTCTGGAACCATCAGCTTTCAGTGAGAAATTACTTGCAGACTCATCATATGTTTATTGTCTAAGGCTCCTTGTAATAGGAAATCTGATTTGCACATTAGAATTGTGCATCCTTATCTTTTGATATTCCAGCTGAAACTATCAGAAACACCTCTTCCTCCAAGAAGAGAATTTGAAATAGTTCAACAAAAGAAATAAGAAATCAAGCTGCACTCTTTTCATTGTCTTCTTGTTATATTATCTGCGTATGCATTTACGTACTGAGCAAATTTAATAGCTAAATAGCTTCAAGATAATTCTAGCTTTTAAAAATTAAATAGAAAATCATCACTCTGTGAAGCTGAACCAACAAAAGAGCACTGGGGAAAATCCACATATGCCCAATACCTACATTGCGTCTTTTATTGCTGGCTGTCCTGTGAAGGAGCAAATTGTCACCACTGAAATCCAGGAGTGTTCTCTGTCCAGCAAGAAAAATATGCAAACAAAAGCCAAGCTGCTTTAGATGCTGATGTCTTCTGAGTGCCAAAGTACTTCTGGTGTTTTAAATTTTATAAACCTATAGTTCTTAGACTTAGACAATCTGAGAATTGAAAACAAAGGTTCATCATGGACATAAACATACTAAGCCCCACTGAACTTTTTAACAAAATAAAAAAATCCTGCCATTTGCTGGAAGAATTATTTTCAGTTGATACTGCCACTCAGAGAGTAAGGAAGCAGCTTCATCATCGTGTTCTTGTCTTCTGAAACTGCACTTTTGTGTCCACTTCTCCTGAAGCATGAAACCATCTTGACTTGGGCAGGCTCCAACTGCAGCACTGACAGCACTTTCCAAAGGAGAAATCCTGTGAAATGGGTCCATTTGGGACGCGTCTCTGGCCTCTCTGCTCCTCATGCATGGCAGGTTTACAACACGGTGAATTATTCCATGGCAGGAGGAGCCCAGCTCGGGGATGCCCGTGACGGCTTCCCCCCAGTGCTGAATCGATTCCCTCCGTGTGTGGCCTTACTGCTCACCAGCAGCTCTTCTCTTTCTTTCCCGGCACAAAACCCAGCAGCTGGGCTTCTGCAGGGGCACCAATTTTTATGGCAGATGTTCTAAAAGGCTATAACAAATTTTACAATAGGTATCACGTGTAATGTTCTTTGTGCTTTCTACAGGCAATTGGAAGGGGAGCGATTTTGGCTTTGTATAGAAAATCTATACAAATATTGCCTCCTCTGTGAAAGAATTCTTTTTTTTCTTAGATCTTCAGGTCTTAAATTTCTGTCTACTCAGATTTATGACACTCTGTATTTATTGTAATTTATAAGGTTTTGCTTAGTTGTAGGTAGCTACAGGGTTTTAACAATGAGTAGAATTTGATCACTAAATGCACTGCTTAAATAAAGTGAAAAAGGTCTATAAAATCCCTTTGACCTTTATGGCATCCACAAATACAGCAAACTTGTTTTACATGAGGTTTTAGAGATACCCAGGTCATATGCATTTTAAATTATACATCCAGTCCAGGAGAAGACTGGTTTTCCTTGCATATCATATACATCCAGACATGTATTAAGTCTCTCCTGAACCCATAAAGAAATATTTCTGTTGTACTTAATAGACATGGGCCTGATTCTCTCAGTTTCACTGGTGTAATTTCACTGACTGTCACAGAACTACTGCTGCATCAGGTCTATGAAAATGATAAAGCCAGCACTTCTGCTGATCACAGTATGTAGCCTAAAGATATAAGGGAGACTTTATTTAAAAGTCTTGTGGCAGTTGCATTAAATCTTGGTGCAAAACTGAAAGTTAACATTTTAAGAAATGTGTATTATAAATAGTTTATGAAGAACATTTTTTTTCTTCTGTTTAAGCTACTGGTATTCAAGGCTTCATATAATTTGTGAGTTTCAACATAAAATCCCCAAATATGGTATTAATATTTCCCTGGGGATTTTATGTATTTATGTATATGCAGCCTGTTTTCTTCAGCTGTATTTGAAAACTATTTCAGAGTACAATGAGGTCCTAATTCTTAAAGCCAATCAAAGCTGTGCCTTCCATGTAATCAGCTCTTTGCTTGTATAGCAGAACAAAGCAATGCCCTATGAAAAATTAAGTTGTATTTATTTTTTAATATAACACTCATAATATTAGGCATATGAATCAGAAAAACCAGAATCTAATTAAATTATCAGTTCCTACAGCAAGTTCTGCATCTCCTACAAATACATGTGTAATTGTGTTAAACATATCCCTGCTTAGGAATTCCCCAAGCCAAAGCTTTTGATGTTGCCTGCTAAATTCTTAGCAGAAATTACAACAACCCAAATACTAACAGGGCAACTGAAACCACTCTGTTGGTTAAACAACAGTATTTTTAAGTGATAAATTCTGACTCTCAAAGTCGTGCTCCTATTTGACTACCAAGTATCTGCAAACATGGCAGGATTTTCTGCTCTCCCTGGGATCGTGTCTGGCACAAAACTGTGCAGCAACAGGGAACAGACTAATCAAAAACCTGTCCAGATTTTTATGTGTGCTTGTCAGGCTGCATTTTTTTTTGTGTTTGGTGGCTGAAAGGTTTGCTCTCCAAACTCGTTGGGCAGCAGGTCTCTCCCAGCTCCTCGGCCACGCTGCTCTCCAGGCTGGTCCTGCCCAAGCCTGAGCTCTTGGACTTTCCTTCTGGAGTCCACCTGGCATTCAGGAGAGCTCAGGGCATCCAAACTAAGCTAGGCATCTGCTTCCATCCCAGCACTGATTTTTTAAAATCTAAAAGGAGAGGGAAAACATCTTCTGAAGGAACTGCTTTCTTGTTTTCCTCCTGGTAAAACCTCGGAGCTAAATACAGCGTCCTTCCTGTCTTTAAGTCTGGGGTTCAGCTTTGGAATTTGCTTCCCTTTGCAATGTTGAGCCAATGTCAGGAAAGGTCCAGCTGCAGAAGAAAAGAAGAAGCTCTTCATTCGTTGCAAAATCTTGAAGTTAATCCCTTTGTATTCAGATAAAATTTCTGAATGGAAAGTACATTCTAGTCACGGATATAACCTGAACATAATGCTGGTGAGTAACAGCAGCAAAAAGTCCTCAGACAAACATGCAAGTGCAGGCCATGCCTGCACAATAAATAATGCTGATTCAGGTCCCAGGGACACACTTAAAAGAGGCTTCATTTATAAAAATAATTGTTTCAAAATATATCATATAAATGTACTTGTCTGGTTGAAAAAAATTATGTAATGGTTTGGAGAGTTCTTCCCTCTTTCCATTCATCTCAATATAGCAAAATTTAAGCTGCTACTATGTGCCTTGACATGGCATTTGCATGTGTCAAGGAATTTTATATGTGCACACACAGGTCATAATCAGCTCACAAACACTGGGGCACATAAAGTGTGATACAGGTGAGATTAAGTTGATTAAGGCTATGCTCAATTTCTCGTAAATGTTACTGGCCTGCTGAATTATTCACATTTAGCCAAGACATAGAAACCAGTGGTAGTTCTGTAAGTAATGGTAATTTAATTGCTCATGATCATTTGAACACACCTTCAAAGAGCCTTTTGCTGCAAATATAGTATGGGTTGTAATTCAGGGGTTGCCCCAAACAATGTTTTGTCTGCTGGCAAAACTTTGAATATGAGTATGATGTTACTGTTAATTTGATTTGCCTGGCTCCTCAGAGGGTGTGAACTAAAGCTGAACTTACTATTACTCATCAGTGGCTAACACAAGCACTTTACAATAAGTAGACTAGCTCCATTTGAGCACATTTCAGGGATTTCCTTTGTGTATTCAGAAAGGACAGGCAAATTATTTCAAAATTAAATGTGTAGAATGACCCAGTTTATTGCAGCTTAAATAACTGTGGAATACATCCTTGAGAAATCCCAGATCCATAGAAAAATACATTGCCTGCAAGGGTGCAATAATGCTGAAAGCCTGGCTATTTTTCCTGAGCTGGGCTAATTCAAGAGGAGTAAAGGGAGCGCAGCTCACGTGCCTTCTCTCTGTAGTAAAACACAGCCTCATGTGCCCGTGGTCACACAAAAAGTCTGTGATGGGGCATGAAAGTAAATCTGCAGCTTAGTCCCTCTGTAGCATCCTAACCACTGAAAAAGAGAAGCCAGCAAAAAAATAAAGCAAGTAGAGAATAAAGGAACTTCCTCCCTAGTTATTCTCTCACTTTTTATGTCTTTTATGTTTTGAAGGCCTAGCAGAAATTTTTCCTTGTAGCATAGTTATCTTCAACACAAAATAATCTGATATCACACTTATCTGCAATTTTAGAAGCCTTCATGTACCACATTCATATCTAGCAATTGTTAGAATGATGATTTTATCAGCTGCCAATATTTGTTCATTCAATACGCAGCAGCAAGTAATCTTAGCTCAAAGAGTTTTTAAAAATATAAGTTAATGCCTGAAATGTATGAAATAAAGTTCAGTATAATTAATATAGTAAAAGTCTCAGTCACCAAAAGGAAATTGCAGGATGTGGGTGTTGTGCTGCTACCTGTTGCCTAGCAATGCTGCATACGTGTAGCACAAGATTGATAGATATCACCCACTCAGATCGCTGGATTCAGACCTTCACTGCCGCGTTGCCACTGGGAAAAATTGCCAAGAAGCAGAGAGAGAAACAACAGATGGGAGGAAAAGCCTCACAGAGTAACTTTTTCTCAGTGTCCAGTACTATCCTGCCCAAAAGATCAGGGATGTTCAATTTTATCAGGTCTGTTTTTCCAGTGCTCTGTGTAAGTGTATACATGTGTTTAAATTAATATATAAAAAACTTTCTTCCTAGCTAGGTGTATCTGGGTCGTGCAAAGTAGAGGCAATGATATCCTGAAATTAAAATGGCAATTCAGTTTTATAATTTTTAGTGACTCACACTGCATTACCTTTAAGTAGGATGAACAAAAATTTCTCAGATATTATAGATAATTATAATGTTATTACAGCATTCCTGATAGCAAATGCTAAAGTTAAGATTAAGATGCAACACAGCATTTTAAGCAACTCATACCTTCTCAAAATACACTTTTTGCTAAAATTTTCCATGATCCACTTGGCTTCAAAGTCAGCTTTTTTCTGAGAAATCTTTCTATGGAATTAGTTCTGCCATTTTTGAACCGAGTCAGGAGGCTCCATATGTTCTATTTTAAATTCTGGACTTGCATAATTCCAACAAATGACTAAAGATAGAAGCCTCAGACCTGACAGGTTTTATAATACTCATTAGAGGAAGAAAATAATCTTGGTTTGAAGAGAATTACTTGAGTTTACAAAAATAATGGCATCCAAAACAATTTCTTGCACAGGCACAAGTAGAATCTGAAGATGGTTTTCAGGCCAAAATGCTGTTATATAAATCCTGCTCTTAACTGTTTAAAATCATTACACTTGAGGACAGCCTTTTTTGTTTAGCCCCATCCATTAATAAGGATTAATTAAAATAATACAAAGCGCCAGAAAAAATCTAATTATAAAAAGACCAAACAATCAGTCCAATAGAGCGTGAACTGAACAACCATCTGTTGAACAGTCCTGTTTGCTGAGAACTCAACATCCATCTTAGTCGTGGAAAACAGAGGAACTAACAGCACAGAAACCAGGGAAGGCTTGGTAAATAATGATGAGTGAGGTAAGTGAAATAAATGGGAATTACAGTTGATCCTAATGCCCACGAAAGGTGCAGATTGCTTTTTTGGGGAACACAACAGCCGGCCATTGATGGATGATGGAGAGAGTGAGGGTACCAGCCTGGACTAGCAAAATTCGTGGGATGATATGGAGAGGGATGGGATGATTTGGATGGGATGGGATGATTGGGATGGGATGGGATGGGATGGGATGGGATGGGATGGGATGGGATGGGATGGCTGCTACCCTCAGCCTGGGGTGTTAGACCTGCACTAACTTCAGTGCTAAGCCTGGACTCAGTGCCTCCATATGACTGACAAATATCTGCTCTGCAGCTCATTTTAGGGTGAAAACACTTTTTGTGTTCACAAGGACTATCTCATTGCATCCTGGTTCTGCTGACGTTTGGTGGTGTTCAAAGCACTCAGATAAGATTTTCAGAAGTATCAAGTGACTTAAAACCTACAAGTATCAGTGAGCTGCCTCCCAGCCAGCTCCTCAAACACCCACGCAGCAGTTGCTGCTCACCACAGTCAACTCCCACACTGAGTTTGGGACTTGGGGTCGCTTACACGGAGCCTAAGACCCAAACAAAACAGGTGCAAGAAAAGCTATTTAGAGCTAATTAACAGCAAATGTTAAAAGGAGAGGTGTTAAGGGGCTCCACCCTTCGGGTTGGGCACCTGAGCCAGCTGGGGTGGTGGACTGGCAGCTCCCCTGGTGAGGATCAGAAGCCCAGCGCTGCTGTTGCAGGTAGGTAGCTACACTGCATTTTTTTGAGTGGAAATTGCTAGTTATCTCTTTGTTTTCTTTTAAAATGTACCAAGAGGAAGAATTTGTGGTTTTATTCGCTTTTATGTAACCTTCCACAGGTAGAGTGGCTGGAAAATGGAGGATTTCATTTTTTTGCACGTGTTGTGAGAGGTTCTGACTTGTACCTTTGAGCATGTGGCTTTCACTAGAACGGAAAATGAGGAGGGTCTGTCCTCCTCGGTGAGACACCCAAGCTCTGTGTGAGTGCAAAACCTTGGGCTTGTGGAGAGAGCACACAGGAGAGCTGGAAAGCTGAAAAGGAAGGGGAGTTGTTGTATTCCCTACCCTATTTTTAGCTAATACTGTTATAATGCAAAATGTTTTCTACGGTCTTGAGAGCGCTTTTAGAAACAGTGAAACACAGAATTACCAAATTATGAGAAATGGGGATTGGGGCTCTAAGGAAAGGATTTTGCTGACTTTTCTGCTCTGTTTTGTGACCTTGACATGACATTTGTCTTTTTTTATCATTAATATGCATCTTCTTGGCAGCTGATGATACAAAATTATGGTTTGGGTTTTTTTTTCATGTAACAAAGGAGAAAGTCTTTTCACTTATAGCTAAGGAAGCAAGGCAGGAAGCTTGGTCTTCTCTCCCACAGCAACGTGGGCATCCTGAGAAAGCTGGGAGGCTCGGCAAGAGCAGGTGCCATTACTCTTAATCTCTCTGTGGGTCTGCTGGTATTACTAGGCAGAATTCCAGTTTGGAGTTTATTCCCCTCGAATGTTGTGATAACATTTACTTTGAGGAGATCTGAGGTAAGGTAAGGGACCAGCTCAATCTTGCTTAAGCCTGTTTGAAGGTACCCACGTTCCCGGCTGGAGGAACACAACATTTTTAGCTCGGTTCTGACGACAAGGAAGTCTTTTCTCAACTCACAAAGTGGAAAGGTGCCAAGAGCAGCCCCATTATTTGGCAGGCAGGAGGTAACCTTACAGTAAACAGCTGTCAACTTTGCAGTCAAGCTGAATTTTAATGGCTCAGAGACTAAAGAGAGTTACGGTTTTATCTGACCCCGTGGGGTCTGGGCTGAATTACTCTGGGCTACACTGAAGCTATCACGTTAGGGTCAGATGACTTGTCTATATAAATTCCTCAAATGTGCCATTAAAATGTCAGTTCCTAACTTAGCTGGAACTACAAAGCACTTCAGCACAGTTTAAATCTCTGATCTCGTATAAAACAATCAAAACAGAATAAAAGGAATATTGTGTGGCTGGAGGCTCTGTCACTCTTAGCCATGTGCAGGTGGATGCCATTGCTCCTGATCATTCTTGGTGGCTCTTGCTCTGCATGCAACAGGGTGAGGCTTAGTTCTGATAACACAATTGTATTATTTACCAGAAAACTTAAAGAATTTGGCTTCCTAACTTAACTCCAGTGTATTGATGCCAGTCCCTTTCCTCATTCTTGGGTGCTCCTTAGAATATAAGAAGGATTCCCAGGCACACAAAATACCGACAGCTACTTTAAAAAAAACCCTATTTTAAGAAAAATACTCATTGTGAATGTTAGCATTCCACGAATATTGAAAGAGATTGGAAAGCAGAAAGTAACTTTTAAACCAGGCCAGTGGTAAGTGCAAGTGTGAATCACAGCCTGGAAAAAAGGGAAAAAAATCCACAAACACACCATTTGGAGCAGATTGTGCTGAAGCAATGATTTATGACCATTTCTTATGCGTGAAGAAAGAGCACTTAAATCTGTACTGTAATTCTGCACTAAGGCAAGTACCTTCAGTGGCTGCTGTGGACTAGCCCCTGGACTTACCTATCTGTCAGTGACAGCAGACAATTAAAGCAGTAATTTAATTGGGGATTCTGGAGCAAAGAGTTCTGGGAAGAATATTGATACCTTAATAAAGGCTCGAGCTGTGCTAATGGGTCCTAGTGGTAATGTGCAGTGTGATGAACTAGGGTTTTGATTTGAGGGAAGATACACAGAGGTGCAGAGCTAGGACTCAGGGAAAAATTACGAGTTACAGGTGACTGGCAATGCCTAGTCTCAGGATCAGGCCTGTCTGGCTGCACCTGGCCTGAGGAATACACACCTGCATATATTGCTGCTTTTCTCAGATTGGAGTGAGGCTGTGCATTTTCTGACAGTGTGTCTGTGCACCAAAGCTCTGTCTGTCACAGAAGGTTAGGGCAAATGTACTCTCCTGTACTTCTGTTTTGAGCTCTAATCTTTATATTATTCTGATACTCCTGCTCCATAGGAGTCAGAAATCCTGCAGCACTTCTCAAAAAATTGTCCTGCAGTGCTGATGAGTGCATCTTCAAAATGGATGCTGTTTGGAAGATAAACTTGTGCCCTGCAGAGAAGATAAAATGTAGATTTATTGAAGCAAACAACAACAAAAAGCTGTATATTGGATTTTGAGTCCTTTTTATATTTTAGTGTCTATAAAATCAGACTCCTTGCCCTATATATGGCAAGTCAAGCAGGAAAAACCCTTGAAAGTTTTCTTGATCACCCATCTTTTATTTATCCTGTAATCAAGCATATACAAAATTCCAGGGTGATTTGAAGAGAAATACAATATTTCTCTAATAAAAATGAATCAGAGATATAAAATTCCTTCTAATGTCTTATCAATAACAGTTTTCTTTTCCTATCAAAAGTAGTTTCCTTTTCTTGGTATCTCACCAAAGTCGTGGAGGCACCTTCAGTACATCCAAGTTTATTTCCAAAGACTTGTACCTCTTCATTTAGGACAGGATTTATTGCCTCTGCAAAAATGCAGGTAAAGCAGGCTTTATGGAGAAGGAAAAGGAGGAGAAGCAGGAGGATTGGGTAGAGGTGCCCATGGAAAATGCAGAAGAGCTCCTCAGTCCCCTGGCTGAAAGCAGCAGCTATCGCAGCTGCATTCCCATATATTAAAGTATAGCACTCCTGCTTTCAACAAATTACTTACACCTCGTGTGTCCTTGTTCCTACCCCAGCTGGATGCAAATTCCTCCCTGTGCTGCCCCGTGTGGAGCCGTGATGAAGCTCAGTGTTGTGTGGGGTTTGTTCTGCTAAACCGGGTGTGATAAATCACAGTCAAAGCACGACACTGAACACTCCAGCGTTAGTTGGAAGTTCAGATATTGAGAGCTTAGCTTACTCATTGCCATGGCAATCACTATTAAAATTATTTTTAGCTTATATTAAAGGTACCAGGAAAAAAAAATCAAAAAGCATTTGAAATGTGAAGTACAAAGACTTTAATTTTAAAAAAACATTCCGTATCCCCTCAGTGAGGGGACCTTTTATAAGAGAGCCCTGTGTTTGACAATTTTAGATGATTAAATTTTATATTAAGTGTCTTCTCAGGGACAAGGAAAAAAAGTACAGCTAGGCTGGAGCTGCTGCTGGTCATAGTGTGATCTTGTTTTTATGAGACAACTGATCATAGCCTGAGCATCATGCAATATCCCTGCCTTGGATAACTCTGGTGACCCCTTGCTGCCTCCTCCTATCTCTAAAACGCAGACTTATCAATAGGGATTTTAACTGGGATGCTGTGGTTTAATTAATAGTTCTTTTTAGCAAAGTCTGTCAATATTAGTCAATGTTTTTGCCACTAGGCATTTCCCTTTCTCATTGAAGTTCACAAAAGAAAGATGAACCATCCAAAAGTATTATGCAGTAATTTATTTCAAAATATAAAAGTAATAATAATAAAAAAAAAAAGTCCTGCATTCCTTGTTACAATGTCTGTGAAATGTACTGTCTAAAAAGCATGATAAAAGAGAACTCTCTTATTAGGGATGTCATAGGGGATAGTGAATAGATACAGGTAATTACTATTTCAAATGTCTAATGACCTTTTCACTAAAGCACAATGAACTTCTATCATGCTCTGTTGCTCTTGGTAGAATATGTGATCTTCATGAATACAGATGCACAAAAAAAAGCCCTTAATTTCCTCATAGAGCAGTAAAATTCAGCAACTTGAATTGTAGTTACTATTTTTTTCCAGATGTTGGAGTGAGAAGTTTGGAAAATAAATGCCTTAAGTCTGTATTGCTCAGATTGTGGCCAGAATTTGCAATGCCTGGTGTTTTATATCATCTTTGGTAAACACAGTGAGAACTGATGGATGCCAGCATAAACTGTGAAGCAGGCAGAGGTGGTAGAGGCAGATCAACAGGGACATTTGCACCAATGCAATTCTCTGCTCTTATAAGGAGGCAAAACACAGTGACAGGTGCAGCATCTGCCAAATTGAATTATTTGTAGTGTGGCAGCCAGGAATATACCTCAGTTTGCTCAACAACAAAAAGTGTTTAAATAAAAAAAAAAGTGGCATTCAAAAGAAGATAAAAAAATACCTAATTACCATTCAAACAATAAGCTAGAATGCTGAAATATTTCATTATAAAATGAACAATAAAACTTCTGTGGTTTGTGTTTCGGGACAACCTAGAAAATCAAGAGTTCTGAGATGGAAAAATCAAACATATTGAAGGCTTTTGTGCTCCAATTCTAGGGGAAATGACAGTGCCTATTGTTGCTGTCTGTGTTGAGAAGATGTGAGTCTGATGATTAGGAGACAACAGTTCCTGCCAAATAATATTAGAGCACTTTTTTATACAGAAGTATCAGAACTACTCAGATGATTCTGATCACACAATTTCTCATTGCATTCAAGCCTGGGATAAGTAGAAAATAGAAAGGTGGAGTCAAAATATCCTGTCAGAGAAGAATAATTTTACATGCTACTTACATTAATCACAATCTACGGAGGCTAAACAGCTTGACCATGACTCAAGTGTGTGGGAGAATTGTGTAGAGTCACATAAGATTAGTAAGTGGCTCCTTCATTCTGGCTGGTGCTATATTCATGCTGGAAGACACTGCCACACTATAGTGCTTTTCATTTAAAAAAAAGTCTCTGTCATAGCTCAGTCTTAGAAAAGAGCAGGCAGAAAACTCAAAAGATTTTTCACCTACTCACAGAGAAATTTTGCTCATTAGCCTTTGGTTCTTGCACTGTGCAGTGAGAACAATAAAACCTCAACATAAGCCCTTTTTTGGCAAGTGTAGAAGTACATAATTTCCTGTTTTAAATGTATGAAACCAAATTTGAACCACTTCTAGTGTTTATATTGAGACTGGGAAGGCAAAAGGTGTCTTGGCTGAATGGCTGCACTTTAACATTCTGCGTCAGAAAACCGTCTATAAAGACTTTTTATAAAGGTGGTGAGTTCTGGACAAAAGGATTAATTGAGTTAATAATCTGAACAGTGAGGTAAAGAGTAATTTACAGCCGTAGCTAATGTGAAAGCCTTGTTGTTTCTTTAACGATGGTATTGACTGACATTGCACTGCTCTAAATTGTCCTGCAAGAAATCTGTATGTACCAGTGATTGAGACAAAAACACAGTTCTTTCAGAACTCCACTGGTCTGTAAAATAACTAAAACATTTTCCAGAAATGAGAAAGACAGTGTGATTTGATACACATTTTAGAAAAGAATATTGAAGTTATACTTCCATTTAATTGAGCCATTAATCCTAGAAAAAGTGGCTTCTGCATGTAACCTGAAACCATATCACATTCTTCTACTTATTTTCTGATATCACCAATTGAACATATATCACAGAAAATAAACTGGCTTTCTTGTTCCAAATATGAGCAATTTCAAGAGAAAACACTGAGTTGAAGAGAAACCTGAAGGAAAAAAACTAAAAAACAGTAACTGCAACAGATAAATAAAATGCCTGCCTCTAACTAATAAACTGGGAACCTGAGTACTGTGTTTGACAATAATATAGGAACTATAATTTGGCTCACAAACCTCTCAAGAAGCAGTAAAAGCTGGTATGTGTTTTCTCTAGCAGAAGCTGGGTCTGTTGTTGACCTCATCATTCTAAGATGTTTCTTCTGTGGATATTCAGAGCACATGGCACTTGAGCTGAAATCCCTTGCTCTGATTGCTGGAGTGTTACCCAGCTATTTTCCTGTACAATTGCAGCTATGCAGGAAGTAAAGCACAGATCCCAAGCATGCAGTTGTAAAGGGTCTTGGGGAAACATTCAGACAATAAACCGTGCACTGCAAACACTGAGTGAGGCAGTGAAAAGTGGCCTGTTGTCCTTCTGCTAATGCTCCCCAGGCCATCTGTAAGTGGCCTTTATGAGCCACCTGTCATTTAGGTGCCAGTTAATTCACTAATTAGCAGGAGAGTCACCAGACCATGCCGTTGGACAGGCATTTTCTGTTAATGGTTGTGTGCAAAGAAATGCAGAGTTCTTGTGCTTCCAAATGCAAGGTAATTCTTTACAGAAAGGATGGTGCTAGAGGCTTTTCTGATAAAACCAGGTATAGAGGGCACAGACACTGACAAGCTAATCATCCCAATGACTGAATTTTAGGGCTGAGAGTGGAGATTTAGGTGTTCTAGGCAGAGTTTTAGCTTGCAGCCTTTAAGGATGTTGCCAGTGCGCTGCAGATGCACCCTGGGGTTGGTCAGGCAGGCAGGAGGGTCAGCTGAGGAAGAAAAGTTTGTGGTGCTGGAAACAAAATTGGTTCTTTCATTGCATTATAATGACCTACATGATTTTGCTTGGCACATGGCTTACCTTGCATCCACCCAGTTGCTCATGATCTTGGCCAAATCTCAGCTCCTTTCTTTGTCTTCCATGACTTTGCTTCTCCTTTATAATTTCTCACTGGCAAAGGATGGGTTTCTTTCCTGTTCATTTAATGCTAGATATGGAAAGGTATTCAGGCACCTAAGTTTGAAGAGAGATTGAATATGCTTACAATTCTGGCACTTACTTTTTCTGTTAGAGACTAGGAAATTTTCCTTACTTTTGGTGAAATTATGTCTGCCTTTCAGAAGGAGACACCTGCATTGATTTTATTGTTAGTTAAGGTCATTTAAACCACATTAAAATGTATGTTCATTTACTGATTTTCCACGCTGTGAACAGCCCCAGGGTTTCGGAACTGAATCTTTAGCTGATGGACATCTGGGAAATTTCCTGTAACTTTTAAAGAAGCCATCTCAATTTATATTAGCAGATTTGGTCTTTAATTTTTTTTCATGGTGGAATATCAGCTCTGAATACAAAGGTCCATAAATGCCATCAGTAGGTGTGGGTGGGGTGTCCAAAGATGCTTGAATTGTCCTTTCCTGTCTATATCTCTTTATGCACAAGTATTTCACTAAATATTTCTCTAAATGTGTGTGGAAAATTTGAACAGCAGATAGAATCTATAGTGGAAAGACAGTTGTGTATTTTCATGCAGAATTGATGACTAGTTATGGGAGGCAAAATTACCAACTCTAGAGAACACAGATGTTAACTGGCATAATGCCCTCTTGATGCAAATAAATACATTAGATCCTATAAAAGATTTTAAAACAGGAGAGCTCATCTTGGCAGGAGATATATTTGCTGGATTTGTGCTATTCATTTTGTTTTATAGAATTGCTGTGGAATTGGAATAGACTATTTGAGGAGCTTCTAAACGCACCAGTGGAACGAGACTTTAAATTCATTTTATTTCTGATGTTTTGCAAAGGAGAAAAAAAAACTGCTTAATTTGTGCATAGACACTTCACCTCCCCTAGTACCCCAAAGTGTCTGAGCTACATGCCTGGTAAACTAACAATGACATTATCACAAAATGATGAAAGGCTGGACAACTGTTCAAACATGCAGGGTTGTTGGTGTGTCTGGAGCACTGCAGAGGGGAATACTCCCTTTCCATTCAGAAGCTGGCTATTTGCATTCTTCCTCCATCATTAATATTCCTTATGAGCAAAATATCACTGTTATACCCACCAAGATTTTACCACCAGTCACTCAAACTCTTGCTTCTGTTCCCATGTGATTATTTGAATTTCTTCCAAGTAAGACCTGGCAGGAATATAATCTGACCCAACTCCTCCTAGAGCTCTTTTTTGTGAGAAAAATATGGGAGGTTTTTTTTGGAAGTCCATCTTTGTATCCTTCTATAAACTGAGAAACATGGGCATCTATTTAGGGCAACAGATTTGAAGGTCAAAAATCTGTTTACATCTGTGGGGAAGTATTGTCACTATTGTCAGTCTAAGGCAATGCTATACCTACTGTTTCCAGTGGATTTTTGATATATATTATTTTTACGAGGACAGTGGAAGGGACCCACATCTCAACTGCCCACTTCTGTACCAGGGTATTTGTGCAATCCCAGAGAGAGAGGCCTGGAGGAGGTGGACCCTTGATGGGATTTGTGACAGCATTTCCTGTCTTTGGGTCTTGCCGTTCAGGGGGATGAGCAGAGCGAAGGGCAGGAGGGTTTTCCCCTCTCTCCTAAGTGGCTGTCACATTCCATTGCAGCTGCTGTTATATCTTGCGGTAATTTCTTTTCCAGGACAGGTCCCTTTTAACTACCTGATCTCATTTTTCATTTTTTTCGAGTGTTTTGAAGCATTTTGCCACCTCCTATTGTCCCTCCTGTTTCCCCTGATGTCGGTAGGTTTTTCTTTCCGTTCCATGCTGTTGTTTTATGAAGCCTTTGTCTCCTAACAGTTGTCTGTCTCCGATACCTGCTGCTGTGAGCTCCCTTTACTACTGTCTGCGTTTCTGTGTCACATCAATTCTGCAATCTGACAGATGCAAATCTCTCTAAAATAACCTGTGCATGATGCGTGCAACCTGAAAATAAACATTTATTTCAGCGTTAGGTGCGTCATACCTGCAAATAACCTCATTTATCTAGACACATTTATTTTAATGTTTATTGTATAAATACCAGTATCTCAGCATACTCTACAATACCATCTGCCACTTGCTCTTCTATTATGCATAATTTAATATAGTCCTACATTACTCCAATTTTTTTATGTTGCTGAGCTCATGTGTAGCTACATACTTTGACAGGGATGCAAGTGTGGTATGAAGATTACAGAAAATACTACACTGAGGTTTAAGTGGTGCTTTTGGGCTAGAGAATGTGAATTCAGACAAGGGATCTTGACACCTGCAGTGTCACAATGTGGATCGGTGCAGTATTTTTCCATACTTGTTTTGAATCTTCTCAGTAACTTACATAACCAAAGGTAAAGTGGCAGAAAGATGTAAAATACAGGTATATCTCACTCACTCACTGACTTTCCAGTTCTCTCCAGGCTAGACAATTCAATTGATGAATTCAAGTTAATTAACCTATAACTTACTGGATTGCTGGAGTGTTTCTGTGGACTGTTATCACTGACAGAGCACTGAAAGGGCTGTATTTGATCACACTGCTAATGCCTGGCTCTTGAAGACGCCAATATACACAGAAAGGAGATAGAACAAGCCCTTCACTAAGTTGTGATTAGCCAGCATTAGTTTCTCCTACCATAATTTGGCTTAACTTTTGAAATTTGAGATTACTTCTACCTTTGTTTCACATTCCAGGATGTGCTTGATATTTCCATTGACTCCGGATTGTTCACAACATAGTTATGCTATATTAACATTCTGAATAACAAAAATTTGCAGCAGCTAAAGCTTGGTGCCTGTTTTTAAGGAAAGCATTGAGTACCCCAAGTCTAAACTCTAATCATTAATTGTTTGGGTTGCTGCATGCCCTTCTTCTGGCATATCATTGTTTTTCCATAAGGTCTCAAAGACAAATATTAGAAGCTGGAAATGGGATGTCAGGTAGTTCCTCAGGACTAAAAATAAGCTAAATTTAGCAACAGGACAGGAGGCCATAGTTTCAAGCTGTGGTTCAGGTTGGACATTAGGAAAGATTCCTTCATGGAAAGGGTTGTTGAGCATCGGAACACCCCTGGGGCTGTCCAGGGAGGTGGCGTCACCATTCCTGGAGGGGTTCAAGAAACGACTGGGTGCGGCATTTAGAGCCATAGTTTAGTTGATAAGGCGGGGATCAGTCAAAGGTTGGACTGGATTATCTTGGAGGTCTTTTCCAACATAAATGTTTTTATGATTGTAAATTAAATAAGTCCCTGCTGACTTGAATACCTTTAACTCCTTTGCACACCATTTTACCTCTCTGTAGTCGGTTCTGGTGTTGTGGTCCAAGGCCAGAGCCAATATCCAAGAGCTTCACCAAGGACAGGACTGCCATGAGCTGCAGCAGAGCCCTGAGCCTTCCTGAGAAATCCCACCCCAGAGCTCACCAGCTGGCTCTCTGTGACCGGGCTTTTCGGCAGTACTTGTGCTCAGCCAGCCTCCATCAATTCTGAAACAGTTTGTGCTTGATCGCTGGTAATTTTTCATGTTTAAGATAAAGCAGTTCTCATTGCTCCCATTTTGCAATCAAACAAGTGATTTTTAGAGGAATTTGAGAACACTTGTGCCTTTTTTTTGTCAGTATTGGAACTAAGTTTATTGTTAAAGCAGTGGGCAAGAGCTGCTCCTGTTTTTGATACAGAAAGGACTGGTTGGATGTGAAAATCCCCATCATCTGTGGAACGAGGGAGTAGGACTTGAGAATTCCTACCCTCATGGACCTCAGTAGAGCTTTTCAAGACTCCATTACTAAGCATGAGTCTGAAAAATGTGCTAGCAAATTCAGTGCCAGCTAAGCAGTGGGTAGGCTTGGCTCATCTCAGAGCCCTGATCTTATTAGAGAGAAGCTGTATATATTGAGCAGATTTTTCAGACCACAGTGTGAAAACTCTGGATATTAAGGTGCTCAACTGTGAATTACTCTTGGCGCTGCTGATGTCCTAAATGATTTTTTTTTTCCCCTTTATTGTGGTCCAGAGTCCCATGTTGCTTTTCATTTTAGTTCTATAGTGGATTTTATGCATAATGTGGAGAGTGTCTAGAAAGAAAAGGTGGTACCAATATGCAAAATTGAATTATGGTGCATCTACAGTGGCTGGGATGCAATGTTTAACACAGAGGTTGAACTGGGATATTTCTTGAAGAACAGGATTTACCTTTAAGATATGGAACGAAACAAACATCAGCTTAGCTGGAACAATATTCATATAAATGTAGATAGTGCCAAGTAGTGTAGTGATTGCTACCATAGATGCCAAAAGCATCTGTCTCCCTTCATATTTAACTGTGATTTTTGGACATGATGCATAGTTTCTCAAGTAAGAAAATACCCCGCTTTTGTAAACATAACTACAAGTTAAAATCTTCTGAGAGTCTGAATTACTCTGTGCACTGTTAATGAAAGCTGTTTAAGTGAAACTGCACGGAGCATTGGATCTATAATGAAGTATCAAAAATCATACGTAAAAGTAAAAAGAACAGCTAGCTGATGTTCCTTATTGTTTTATCCCTTCCTTTTTATTTCTAGATTTGGAACCTGAAATTAAATGGAGTCCACTCCCAAAGGCAAAACACAAAGATTGTATACACAAGGAACATTAACGAACTGAGCTGAGTGTCCTTTTCTCCACTGTCCAATATCTAACACTGAATTCTTGTATCACCTATACATGATCATCACATTTCTCAAAGTACAGAAACAGAGAAAACTAAAGGAAGATTTTCAGCTTATTTGTGTTTTTGAAGAGATGCTACAATATACCCTCTCTCATTTTCAAGGGAGTGTCATTTAAGGAAAAACCGATGTAAACTTACCTTCTCATTTTTTAAATAACTCAGGCAGAGGCACTGAGCTGAGGCATTTAGCACCATGTTCCTCGTGGTCTTTAGGTGGCAGAGGAGGGTGTGACTGGTGTGCATTGCAGAAGTCACACTCACAAATTTTGCATAGTTGAGGGCAGTCTCTGTGAATTTTTCAAACATGATGAATATTTCCCAATGTTAAAAAATTGGAATTTTTTTCTGGCCTTGATAATTGACTTAATTGGAGGTTCCTGTCTGTTTTCTACAGGAAAATGAATCTCATTTCACTTAAAATAGAAAGAAATTTGTTCTTCTCCTGCTGTTTTTGATGGGCTGCTTGACTACTGTATAACCCTTATGGGAAAATATTTAGCTTAACTTCTATTTTTATCTCCTGTTTGTTTATTTTTAATTACTATTTTAGTACCCTGGGATTCACCATCGATCTTCATCTGCCTACACAATTATCCTTAGCTTGCTGAAGGGTTTGTTTATTTTTTAAGTTATATGAGTTATATGCGCTCTGTTAAGGTTATTTGTGTGTGTGTGTCTAACTACTTGTAACAGGAAAATTCTGATTTACATGGAGTAAAGATGAATTGCTATCACTGGTGTTATGAGAGTGTAGCACAAAGGGAAGATGCTGTCTGAGTGCCGTTACTGTCTTGGGGTGATTTTTCCTCTTGGAGGAATGTGCACCATGGAGTGAGGTGCTCCTGCCCCAAGGTTACCTAGGAAACACTGTAACATAAAATGTGGGAGTTTAATGCCTTTAAGAGTGTTTTAAATGCACTGAAGTTCTTTGCACAGCAACTCCCACTAGCTTGAGAAGTATTTAATAAGTTTATGAAAATGAATCTGCAACTTCACTGGAAGAGACAGTTCTTACTTCTCACTGTGCTGGAGGGTCTACTCTCTGTGTAGGTTTTCTATTATCATTTAAAAATGAATTCCACCATTTTGTTTTAAGTTAATGAAGTCTTTTCTCTGATCAGTAGATCAGTGTAATTCAGCTGATACAACCTAAGGTTCTGTCCTAAAATTAATTTCTCTCCACCTGCTGGGAAATTACTTTTCCTGTATAAGCAAATGGGGAAAGCATTTTGGGTCCCAGTTAAAGCAATATTGGCAGAAAAACTCTGTACTTTTCTTCAGCTCTGACTGTAGTTGATATATTTCTTCTTAACTTTTAAGATACATAAAAATGTTCAAGGCCAGGCTGAATGGGTCTCTGAACAACCTGGCCTAGTGGAAGGTGTCACTGCCTGTGGTGGGAGGATTGGATCTGGATGATCTTTAAGTCCCTTTCAACCAAAGCACTCAAGTTCTATGATGTACAAATTTGTCTGGTGTTGAAAAGGGTTAAGTGTGTGGCTCAAAGAGGATGATCTGTGGTTCACAAGGAGACTCCTGCACCCAGGTGGCTCTCCCTGATGGTCGGTGCCATTGTCCTTGAGTTCATGTTTGCCTGTGTACTTACTGGAGGAAACTTTAGTCTGTAAATGTTGGACATTTTCCATGGAGGTACATTAAAAAAACTTCACTTAGATAAAAAAAATAACTCAAGAGAAAGTTTCACTTGCAACCAAAACCAATGGCCAGAGCTAAGAAACTAGGGGGTCACCATGATGATGCTCCAATGGCATTTCACAGGTTATAGGTTTGTGCTGGGATACACATGGACATGAGGGATAACCCAAAACTGGATGAATTTACACCATTTATAACACTATAGGGGCTCATGGCCATGGCCCTGAAACTTCTGTGGGATGAAGTCTCCCATTACCTGGGAGCCCTGTGGGGAATGTGTGGTGTACCTACCACAGCCTTGGGGTGGGGAAATAGGGGTGGGAAAGGCTGGAGGCTGTCAGGGACCTGTGGGGTGTGAGGAGGTGTGTGGTCCTGACAGCACTGCAGAGTAATAAATAGTAACTTCAGGTTTGTGATTAGTCTGAAAGCTGCTCTGAATCTCTCCCATGTACTTGCTTTCCAAAACTGAGGCCCCTTCTAAAAGGCCTGACAAAGAATGTTGATCACTGAATCATCCTGTAAAATTTCAGAGAACTGTAATTATAAGCAGTAGGGAAAATCTATAGAAAAGAGATAATTTCCCATTAAATTCAACGGGGCAGTTGTCAGCTGATATAAATCAGTGAGTTTATTGATTCAGTGGAGCCTGTTTGCACAATATAAGGGTTCAGCCCTACTGGGTTTGGGAACAAATTCCATGGAACCCATTTCACGTCAATTATTTTCATTTTTATTCAGTTCAATATGACTAATTATCACTGTTCCTTCAGTGTGAATGGACCAACCGGCTCCTGTCAGAGCCTTCTGCTGGAATGACTCACTTGTGAGTGAGGAGCAGTGATAGATCCTGCAGCTGAGCAGGGAGGACTGGGCTGGTTTGCTGTCATGAGCGGAGAACGCATGTGCAGGAGGACGTGAGTCAGTGCAAAGTGAGCCCTGAGCTGGGCTCTCCTTCCTCACTGTATTTTGTACTGCTACAGAGCTCCAGTCTCAGTGCAGGCTGTAAAAGGTCGGCGTGCTGTGCAATTAATCTCAATTACCTGTGCATTTTGGCATATGTCACACCACATCATTTGAACCATCATACAAACAATTACTGCAGTTCAGATAGAGTTCACTCCCAAAGTTTCTGCTGGCCCTAAGTAAAGAACCTGTAATTTTGTAAGGGAAACAGTGGTACAGACCCCTTTATTTTCTCTAGCACATGAAGCCTGAAACAATTACTGCTTACTCTATAAATCCATTTCTCCTCACTTGCAGCAATTCTCAGATTTCCTTATGCTCCCCTGACTCAGGGGGAATATTCATTAGGACAAGTACATACAGTTTCCCTAAGTATATCAAGTTGGAATTGCTGAAGCTGTTGGCTGGCTCCCTTCCACACAGTTTATAGGGAATTTTTAAAAGAAAGCCAAACAGCTGATCATGCAACTAATCCAGGTTTTCATTCTTTCATCCTAAACGAGGAAAAAAAAAATGCTGACGGTTTGTCTCCCTTAATTCCCCTCTCCAATACATTATTTTGGGGCACGATGGTTTCTGCACCCTGTGTGTGCTGCTTCAGGCTGTGCTGAAGGGGTGCACAGCGCTTAAAAAGCCATTTACTCTCCCAGGGCATGAACATCCATGCCTGAGGGAGTGTTTGACACTCTCCTCTCAGAGCGGCAGTGCTGGAAGGGCAGAATGGAGATGAAGGATTGGGGTTTGCTCAGGCTGCTCCTTCCACAGCGCTGGTGGCTGAAGGACAGCTCCAGACTAAGGCTGTTCTAATCTCCTCTTAATCATGGGCATTGGGCTTCCACCCCACATCAGCATTTCTCAGCTATGATAGTAGCTTGAATTTTCTGCATTTTTCTTTTTCATCCTTTACTTAGATATGTTTTCTTCAGTTCAAAGGGAATTTAACTTCCCTTTCTATGAGAGCTATTTCACAGGCGGAAGAACCAAAGATGGAGAACCTGGTGGTACAAGGTGGCTGTCACAGTTACAGCTGATTTTGCATTTGCAGAGACAGCACAAAGCAGATTTCAGGCTGCTGCCACACCTGTGAACGGCCCATGATCAATAACACCTCACCCTCTTGGGTGCCTCTTGGGCACTTAGAAACCCTTAGGGGACAGAAGGCACAGTGCTGGGATGTGTGGCCAGGGCAGCCTGTGGTGACAAGGATGTTGGGTTCCCATGTGTTGCAAGACAGGGTCTGAATGGTTCTTTTGGAGGCCCCGTGCTGTGTTAATGGTGGTGAACAGCTGAACTCAAGTGTTGCTGTTCTAATTCCTTCTTCAGCAGCATTTTCCCATTCCTTTACCAGTGCACTGTCTGTATTATCCTTTTGCAGATGTCCTTCCTTCCATCAAATCTCAGTTAAGAACAAGAAACCAGCGTGCACAGAGGTTTGTTTACCCCGCTGTGGGAGGCAGAGCACCCTTCCCTTTCCCCCAAAACACAAATCCTCAAACTCCAGCAGTTAAACCGCAATCCAGAGCACTAACATTTGGATTTGGAAGCATTTTGCATGCACAGATGGGGCTCCACAAGGTGCAAAGCTGTGAAGAATGTTGTAAATTGTCGAGTCAGGTTAAATTTAAAAAGTGAAAAGGGGAGGAAAAAAGCAAATCTGAGGGAAATGAAGGAAGAGGCTCCAGATGTGGGTCGGATGGAATCTGACTGTGTTCCAAAGTTTCTTCAAGGCAAGCAGGGAGAAGTCAAATCTTCAGGCAATGTTTTTTGAGAGCTCCAGAGGGGATGAATTAGGGACAGTGTGTTTTGGAGGCACATCCTGCCCATGAGATCTGTCTGTTGGAGGAAGCTGCAGGCCCATCCCACCAAACCTCCTTCACACCTGCGCTGGGCTGGTGTGATGCCTGGATGCTGGCTCCTGCCCAGGTTCTGGAGCAGGAAAGCAGGAAGGTGTGGAGGGAAGGGAGGGATTCTGCCAGGGCCTGCAGACCATGCTGGGCTCTGTAGGGCCATGACTGGCAGGGCAGGAATGACTCCCCTCCGCTTCCCACTGATGGGGTGTGAGCCAGCACCTCTGCCATGGGGTTGGTACATGAGGATTGGGCAGGTTCCAGGCTGCCCCTGAAATAAAGGGAGCCAAGGGCTCACATCTTGCTTTTTTCACAGCTTTGTGTCCTGAATGAAGGTGAAATTAATTGGCAATCTGTCCCTCACATCTCTTTTTAATACTGCAGTAATTCCATTTTAGCCAAGCTGTGTACTTTTATCTTCCTGAGGGATCTCAAACAAGCTTTTAATTTTCAGCAAAACCTTTGCAGATCACCTCTAAGATCAGGGTCGGAGCTAATTTTTTCTGTGTCGTGCCTGAGGGAGAAGGATTGGGAGAGGTTATGGTCTTGGAGGTTTCAGGAGGGCTCTTCATATCTTGGGTGCTCAAAGATGGTGCACAGCACAGAATGGGGTGGAAAGTGCAGCTCTGTTCATGCAGCAAGTTCAGAAACTATTGAAACACAGCTGTAATGAAGCAATATTGAAAGGAAAAGAAGGAACAATGGGCCATGCCATGGACCTGGATTTCCTCTCAAGCTAGGAAAACTCAATGGACTTGTCTAGTTTCATGACTGTGGTGATGAGAATTTGTTTCTTCCCTTCTTTCCTTCTCCTGGTGCTGTGCCTACATCTCACGTTGGCATGTTGTGCAAACCTTGGAGCTCGCCTTGGCTCTGGGCTTGGTGTTTGGTGTCCTTTAGTGGAAGCCAAAATCCATCCTGCAGTGGGGTTATGGCTCCTGCAGGGAGCCCCAGCATCCATCTTGAATCACTGTCCTGTGATTTTGTGGAGTCTGGGAAGAGAAGAAATGTAAACAGGAAATGGATCACAAAGCTCTGAGAGAGATGTGAGGTTGGGATAAGACAACAAAACAACCCCCTAGCCCCCAACATCCACTCTACTAAAAATAAGCCCCAAACAAACAAAAAACTTGGAAGAAAACTCCAAAAACGTTTTGGTTGGTGATGTACAGGGGGAGAATAGGGTGTTGTAAATGTAGCTATGACTCAGGCAACAGAAGTGGGAAGAATTATGTAGAGCAGAAGAGATTTTAAGTTGGAAAAATGTGATTGCGTTAAGAGGAAGAAGAATTTAGGCTGCATCTCATGAGAAAATAGACTAATTGTGAAATCCTCTACTACACTTAGATCTGGGCCTCCTGGGAAATAATGGAAAAGAGCGTTTCTTGGCAGTAGAAGCCCCTAGACAAAACACCAGTGCTTTAGGAATAGGTTATGCATAGCTGCAATATAGTTCATCAGCAGCAACCCCATTCCTGCACTAAGAGGAAAGAAGCAGCTAATTTATCACTAATAACTCTTTGTGTTTCACTGCTTCCATATGCTGAAGACACTGCGGGTGCTGACGAATGTGTTTGGGTGCAGAGGTGATTTTACAAAGTGAGAATTTATCTAACAGGAACAGGTCTAAAACTAATGGTTCATTTTGCATAGGCTGCCCAGCAGCCACCAGATAGTAATAGCTGTTTGCATCTACTCTTGTCTTAAGCTAGATTTGGACTATTAAATTAAAGGCAAAATAAAATTTAAGGTATTTCTTTAAACAATTCAGCCCTCCAGGGAAGGATTTGCAAATGCACTTGTATTCATCATATTGAAGCTTTCCTGTTGCTTACAAATATCTATTTTCTTGAGACACCTTGTTAAAAAAGTGCCTTAGTGCTTTTCATCATCCACTGTAACTCGTTTTCAAAGCAAAAGACAGTATGTGCCTTGAAAATATTTGTTCACGGTACTGTTTGGCAAACTTCAAAAATGCACCTAAGCTTTAAAATTAAAAATACTCATCAAGAGCGTGAAATGCAATTTCACAATTCAAAATGACATTTCAAACTCCCCTGCCCATCCTAAATACATCACCTGTCTGATGCTGCTGCCATTTCTGTGGCCATGGAGTAGCAGTAACCAGAGCAGCTCGGGGGCTGCCTGTACCTTCCGCTGTGGGTGAATGTGGTTGGCTTTGCCCCCAGTGCCAGCTGACACTTTCCACCCTATAAACATCCAGGGCAGGACAGTTTCTCCAAGCTCCCTGTGTTTGACTTTGGCTTTTAGTCTGGTTTGAGCTGGAATTCTCCTTAATGCTCTTTATCTTGGTTTTCCATCAGTGACATTTTGATGTTTTTGCATGAGCTCGAGCTAAGGGAAGATTGCATTTTCTCCTCTGTACTCATTCTTCCACCCTTGCTCTCTGGGCTTATCAGCACAGCTGGTGTCAGCTGTAGCTTTTATCTCTACCTATCCTTGAGCTGGCTCAACTTACTAGGCCAAAAAAAAAAAAAAAAAGAAACCCTCACAAAAATATGGATAATTTTATGCTGGATTTCTGAATGGAATTATGCAAATGATGCCAGTGCTGGGCAAGGTGTGGGCTGAGCACAGTGAGCTGGGAGGGAAGGTGAAGAGCAAGACCTGCCCCTTTCAGCAGTAGAGAAGCTGAATTACTGAATTCAGAGAAGTTGAGATTGGAGGGGTAGACCTCAGGAAATAGCTAAATGACAAAACCAAAATTCTCATATTTTAGATTTTTTTTTATCAAGAAATGGTTTATATAGAAATTAAGAAATATTACAGGAAGTACATAGAAACCTGCTCATACACCCTATTCAGTTCAGAGAAGAAATTTGTCACTGAATTAACATGCAAATATGCATATTATATTCACATCAAATAACTGAAGTCATAATATTAAGTTTTGTTAAGGAGCTTTTTGATGTAAAGTTTTTGCCCATGGCACAGACAGGACAGGATATCTTGTGTTTTAGCAGCCAAAGAGAAGACGGGTACTGATTGATTGTTATTAAGTGTATTTTAGTGTGTTGCTGAGTATGTATTGCCTAATTTATGCCTGTTTCACACCATCACAGTTATGCCCACAATAGAATAAAAATGAAATGTAAATTTCCCAGTACTTTGTATTAAATATATTTCCATTCATAAAAAAAAACCCCAACACATAACAAAGCTGTAACTATGTGTAAGGTATGAAAAGAAATGTCAAAAATTTGTTCTTTCTGGCTGTGATTTCTTATTTGTTTGTTTTCCATAGTGAAAAAGTGGGAAAAATAGGAAAAAGAGACTGAGAAATGGCATGTTACCCATTCTTTTTTCTTTACAACTATTAAGAAGAATTTGAACTGTCAAACTTGACTGAAATATTTCTGTGCATATTCAGCTTGAGTGATGTGCAACACAAAAAGTACTTTTTCAATGTGCACTCATGCAGATAGTCCACCTCTCTTTTAACCAAACTGCACAGTTTTAGATCATGAAATAACACCATCCCAGCACGTTAAATAACGCTGCAGGTCATATCTACATTCCAAGAGTCTGCTCAGTGTAGGAGGGCTGGTATAATCAAGTTTAATTAGAAGAACAAAAGCAAAATTGCTGTGTGCTTGATCCAAAGCCTATCGAAGCTTGCAGGAATCTTTCAGCTGGTTTCTTTACTTCTGTAAGTTATCTGTCATTAGGACAGAATCAAACTTGGTTTCTTCGTGCTTAGCAAAATTAGGTTTTCAGTATCATTAACAAGGTGAGAAACAAGCTGGTGAGACAGCATCACTTTTCCTCTTAAAAAGCTGAGTACTTGTGTTACACTTCTCCTTAACTTCTCATGCAGTAAGTGTTTACACATAAAGATAAACCAAGTCTAGTCTTTATGACATATGTCAATCATAATGCTGAAATTAGGGAAGACAGTCCTCATAAGCTGGTGGTTCTCTGTGCTGGAGACTGTCTTGTGTAAAACAGCTGGCTAAAGGGCATAATTAATTTAATTCACAGCAATTGTTGTTCACTGCCTAATTATTTCAGGTTCATCTTCATCTGTATTTTAACAGGCAAGAATTCCGAATTTTATGAGCAGTGGCAAAAAGTACTTATAGCTTGCTTTCATTATTTCTTAAAAGGAATATGTGACCACAGGATAGCTGCAAATATAAAAAATTACTTCATGGATAATCTTTCACAAAGTAACTCTTGAAAGCGAACTGTAATAATGCAAAGAATTTTAAAACAGCTTTTAAGCAAGTGATTTCTTCCATCATGGTTCATTCTCATAATCTTCTTCAAGTATTTAGAGAGTCAATTGCTCTTAATTTTAGATTGTTATTAAATTAAGTGGTGATGATGACTGTGGGTAGGATGTCTTTTACTGTCTAGAGTGTCACAGTAGAGTGTAATAGTCCTAGGTTTGAAATGTTTTCATCTTATTAAATGGCTGTGTTAAGTTATCATGGAAAATGAGCACCTAATTTATTTTAATCTTTCATATTCTTTGAGCTGTTTTTCTTCCGAAGTGTTTTTGAGTGACAAATGAGAATCAAAATCTGCTGTTGATGCTTACTTTGCAGTTATATAGAGAAGCCCCTTATCTAGAGCTGACAAAACCCAGCTTTCCTTAAAGTAGTTGCATTTCTTTATCTCAGAAAGACAACATAATCTATACACTGTACTTCTGTATTTGTTCTTGTAAATCTCTGAATATAAGCCTTTCTGTAGGCAGTGCTTTACATATGTCTGTCAAATAGAATTCGTGTTCTGCTCACACACAGATCTTGGTTTTTTGTGCCATTTATTCATCATGTGCCTCCTGGCTGTGCAACCTGTGTACAAATTACTAACAATTATTGGCTATTTGATACTTCTGGTCATATCAGTGGTGTTTGTAGGCTAGACAACCTCTGTCTGGAATTAGAGCCCTTAACCCGTACACTTGGCTTACAGGAGCAGAAATAATTGCATAATTTGTCTTTGCAGGTTATGTTCCTTCTTAGCCCATGTTTAGCTGATTTTTTTATGTATTACATAACTGTGCCAACCTGCAGTGGAGAAGATTCACATCCCCACCCTCCTGTGTGGTGCGAGGCAAAACAGGTACATCACCTGTATCATCCTTTGATCAAACCAACAGCTTGGGCTGTATCTTTATTTTAGGAGCACTGCAACCTGAGCCTCCTTTCATTGTGAAAGAAAATCAATCTTTCATACATGAAAACAGTTAGTAATGGTCTTACTTGAGCTTAACTTAGACTGAATTATTCATGGTTGGGTTATCCAGGGCAAGCATCACCTGTGTAGCACACTGCCTGAATTGCCTCTCGTTTATTTTCGTTGGGGTGATTTTTTTGAGTAAGGACTGCAGGACCACTGCATGTGCTGGACATGAGAACATTTCAGACTGGGATTTTTCTTTATTTGATTCCTGCCCCCCCCCCCCCTTGTTGTGTTTGTTGTGATGGGTGTTTTGTTTTTTTTTTTTTTTTTTTTTTTTTTTTGTTTAGGGCCCCAGCATGGGGTCCCAAAGAGAATGTTAGTGCTTTTGAATCTAGATGGCTCCCTGTTGACATGCCATCTGCAGATGCTCATGTAGAGTATGTTTTAAGCAGCAAACACCTGGGGTGCTGTATTAAAAAATGCTCAGCATTTCAAAATCCTGGTGATGGAGAGTGATATGCTCTTGATATGCCACTTGCTGTTAGAACTATAAGCTGGATCCTGCTAAGTCCTAATGCCTCCTGTTGGAGTGAATGATAACAGAGAATACTTGGGACTTGAGAGATGCATGACTTTTCAGGTGTATTAAAAGGAGTTTAACTCTGTCAAAACTCCTCTTTTATTTGGACACAGTCATTTTAGACTTATCTCCTCTGCTGTCTTTTTGAAGGACTACAGTGTAATAGCCCTTGAGCAAGGGGATGAGCAGGAGCTGCTACCAGGCCTTTAGACTCACATGACACTCCTTATTTTAGTGATATGAGTTTGAAAACGTTCAAGCCATGTCATTTTATGGTGACAAAAAGTTTCAGCAAAACTGAGTGATTTTTGATGGATGTATTCCTGGGGGCTATGCTGAGGCGTGTGGAGGACAGGGAGCACGATTAGACACGGCCAGCACGGCTCCACCAAGGGCAAGCCTTGCCTGCCTGATCTTGGATTTCTGTGATGGAATAACCACACCAATGGACAAGGGCAGAGCTACAGATGCTATCTGTCTGGGCTTTGGTAAGGCCGTTGACGTGGTGCCCACAACATCCTAAACTGGACAGAGAGGATTTTGATGGGAGAACTGTTGGATTGGGTGGTCGAATCCAGAGGGTTCAAGGACTTAATATCTGGATGGAGACCAGTGATGTGTGGTGTCCCTTGGGTCTGTACTGGGACCAGCACTGTTTAATATCTTCACCAGGGACAATAAGAGTGGGATTGAGTGTACCCTCAGCAAGATGCAGATGATGCCAAGCTGAGCAGTGTGGTTTGCACACCTGAGGGATGGGATGCCATCCACAGGGACCTGGACAAGCTCCAGGAGTGGGTCTATGTGAACCTAATTCAGTTTTAACAAGGCTGAATGAAAAGTGCTGCACCTGGGTTGGGGTATCAATACAAGCTGGGGGATGAAGGGATTGAGAAGAGCCCTACAGAGAAGGACCTGTGGGTACTGTTGGATGAAAACCTGCTGAAAACCTGAGCTGTCAGTGCACACGTTCAGGCCAGATATTAAGAAATTCTTTAGAATGAGGGTGGTGAGGCACTGACATAGGTTGCGCAGAGAGGTGGTTGGTGCCCTGTTGTGGAAGCACTCAAAGCCAGGTTGGATGGGGCTCTGAGCAACCTGATCTGTTTGAAGATGTCCCTGCTCATTGCAGGGCATTGGACTATATGACCTCTAAAGGCCCCTTCCAACCAAAACCATTCTATGATTCTCCAGTAGTATCAAATGAAAAACACCTGCAAAGAGCCCTAAAACATAGGGTGTGTACAATAACAACAAAAGATACACGTGTCTAAAGCAATTTTTATAATATCCCACTTAATGGCCCAAAACGATAAAAATGAAGTCCATATGTATTGAAGTAATTTTCAGATTAATTCAGAGAGAAGTAAATACAATTTGGGTCATGTTGCTTTTTGTGACCCCAAAACCCCATTCAAATAAGCACTATGGATTTTAAAGATCTACCATGTCTTTGTTGATGTATTATTGATCGTGGTTAGTCAGCAGTTCAGCTCTTGTTGTTCAAGACCGCCTAAGGCACTAAGATCACTTGTTAGCAGATTATATTGCTCAGGTACTTTTTCTGCCAGATTTATTTTGTTTTTAAAGATATTTTTATTCATAAAAATGATGAACTGCCTTTCTGTTTAATTTTAACCAATGATTGTGCAGAAATGTATTACTGATACTTGTGAGGAAAT
This sequence comes from Pardalotus punctatus, assembly GCA_013400915.1. Taxonomy (NCBI): domain Eukaryota; kingdom Metazoa; phylum Chordata; class Aves; order Passeriformes; family Pardalotidae; genus Pardalotus; species Pardalotus punctatus. The sequence goes on from VZTX01023804.1 coordinate 566,271, forward strand.
GCCTTTGTCCTTTTTTTTTTTTTAACATATCTAATGTTCATTACCTATGTAGGTTAAATTTCACATGCTTTACTACTCACTTGATAGGAAACATAGTGGGTACAGGCCTATGTGGTAAATATGGCGAATTTCCCCTCTAGCACAAGTCTTCTGACTGTAGCTCCTGAGACTGATGCAAAATGTATCTTCTATTTTGTTGATTGTGGTGGAATTTCCCACCTATAATGTATGTGTGAATTAAAAAAGAACAACAAAGTAGGGTCTTGGAAAGCTTTGGTGGTGTTTTTTCTGTTGTTGGGGTTTTTTGTTTGTGTTTTGTTTATTTGTATTTTGTTTGTTTTTGTTTGTGTTGTTTTTGTCTTTAATTTTGGTTGGTTGGTTTTCTTTAAGTTTCTGATTTTGGTATCTTGGCTGACAGTTTGCTGCTTATAACTTCACGGTTGTTGGCTTGTGGAGGTTGTTTTTTTGATCAAAGTATTTTCTTTTAATGAGGCTGTGTGATCCCTATTCTATCGTTGTTGTACTAATTAACTTTCCAAGTGTTTTGAGCATTTTGCAGGGATGTCATTTGAGTTTTTCTTCTAAAAACCCCCATTATTTGAATGGGTAAAACTAAATGTATTGAAGCTACTCGACTCTTATGTAGCATTAAACCAGGCAGTTATTATTTGAGTTACCAGCTCTAGGGGTAAATACAGCCCCCGAAATATTGGCAGCCCCAGTTATACTTGTGCTGGTAAACAATAGGTGCAAGGAGCAAAGCAGTGGGTAGACAATACCTGATAATGCATGCAGTAGTCTTCCTTTTCTTTTATAAATCACAATATAAGTGCTTGGATAACGTGGTATCTCAGCAACAACTTGACAAGAGACGTATAATACGCTCTCAGAGAATAGAAAAAACATCATTTGTCACCAATAAAGGTGTTTAGCATTCTGATCTTCCCGACATAAATTAATTTGCAGTTATACTAGCAGTGTTTTTACATATGTATTTTGCATTTGCATCAAACTACTTCCAGTCCTTAGGAGCACTTGCTGCTTTTCTGAGTATTAACTGTTCAGAATGTGGGTACAGATTCATGTGCTGTATGCCTTAGGATCAGCTCTGGTTTCTCTGTTACACAGTGCATTTAGTCTTCAGGGGATTAAACATGTTCTTCATGAATGAAAATGAATATTTATTAAATATTGTATCAGGATATACTTATTCATACAGAAAATTCAATATATTACTTGAATGGTGTACAGGAATCTGAAGAAAGCTCAGGGAAGCTTTTTATTCCACTAGAAAGTTTGTGTATTTATATTTTTTTAAATTGTTTTAAGACTTGGGTGTGCACTTTGAAAATGGGTATAACAGAGCAAACCAGATTTTAAAACAAAAAAAAAAAAAAATTCTGAATAGTAGTCCTTTTCAACTGGTGGCAGATGTAGACCATAGAGTCACAAACTTTGTTCCCAAATGTACCTTGGAGCATGTAGCAGACAAAGATACAGAACCAGGCAATTGTTACAGCCTCCTAGATGATTGCAACCTTGCAAAGAACAACTTTTTAGGGGAAAAACCCTCAAACATGAAAGGAAAGTTAATGCTATTTGCTGTCTTTAGTATTCGTGGGCTGTACAATAATGATTGATCATTACTGAGTATTGTTTATAAAGCTTTGTGAAGATAAAAAATGCTAGGTCTGGTAGTTTGATTTTAAAAAAATCAAACATTTACAACAAAAAAAAAGCTATTGTTTCTTTGCATCTGTAGCAGTATTTATAACTACATTGTGTTTTAAGAGTGGAGGGAGAAAAAAGAGGATAAAAAAAGCAAAAAAAGCAAAAAAATAAGTTAGTTGAGGGCCCAGACCTGTCTTTGCTGAGTTCCTCCATATGTTTTTGACACTTAAAACAAAGGATGGCAATAGGGGATGTATTTCAAGACAAGCACAGAGACTGACTCTATTAAAGCCCTACCTGCTGTTAGCCTCAACACTACTTTGGGTGGAATATTTTTAGTCTGATTCTACGCCAATTTACTTGCAATATTTTCCAGCTGTGTAGCCAATGTTTCAGCAGTCCATCATGAATCGACATATTCCTTTTTAATTATAACCTCTTTTAAGTTTCGAGGTGTTGACATTGATTGTGTAGCCTTGTGAAATCGGCAGCAGCACCAAAGCTCATCTCGGAGGGTTAACAAGGAGCAGTGTGTTAATAAACACACTCTGCAGACAGAAATGGGAACATGCTGGTGGGGGACATGACCTCTTTGTTTGACTGTGACATGCGCTTATCAAGATGGAGACAGAAATAATTTTGCACGTCAAATCCAGCAAGTAAAGATGGAAGGGGGAAATGTCTCATTTTTGAGGCAGTTGCTGCCTGGCTGTGCCCCTCTCCCACAGATGCCGAGGTGCAGCAGAACAGGACGGGGCAGGCAGCTCAATCACTGTGCTTTGTTCACCTGACACCTCTGGAATTGTAGAATGTCATCCCGTTGAGGGACATTGCCTCTTTCTGCATGGCTGATGTTAGCAGATGTCACCGGGTAGGCCCTTCGGAGTTCAAGGCAGGAAGCCTTGTTGTCACAGGCACTGAGCCTGGAGAAGATTTAATCTAGAACTGGCAAGGGAAACAGAGCAATCACTGTAAAATCATCCCAGCTTAGGTTCAGCACATATATCTCTTCTTTGCCCTGTGTCTTGCTTAACTATGAGGTAAAAAGGGCTGCTGGAGGGCTTCCTTTAGGGTGCTGCCTGGGCTGTTTCTGTAGAGGCAAGTCAGAAAGGAAACAAAGCCATTGAATAAGGTTAATAAAAAGTCTAAAAACATTGCTAGGGTATAGATGTGACTGTGGAATGTACAAGGGATGGGTGGTTCCCCTACATGTCCCATGGGATGCAGTAGGGGTTGTGTGGAACACTGGGCCAGAGAGCTCTTATCCTCCTGCAGTAAAGATACAACTGGAAAGTAAACAATAATTAAAAATATTATGCAAATGAATTATTATAACTGTATCTTATTAAAATTGTATTTCCATTTGGATTATGTGATTCAATAGGAAAGACACAATCCTTTGTACAGCCTAGTGGAGAGCTTGGGATCTGATTAATCTCTGTTCCTTTGGATACCTCACAAATTCAGGTTAACTGGGATTTGAATAAACATTTAGGGTTGGCCCTTCCTTCCTGTTTGAATAGAGGGGTGTGAGGTGAGTGGGCTCATAGTTTAGGGTTCCTGTTAGGTGCCCGGTGGTAGCCAGGATCAGAGCTGAACAAGCTAAGAATAAACAGCAAATGACTACTCCAGAGCTTGGCTTGGGCAACTGCTGGAGCATCAGCCACACTTGGAAACAGCATCAACAGATTGAAGGGGTTTGGCCTTCAAAACTGCAACAGATTGAAGGAGTTTGGCTTGGGAAAACTGTAGGAACAGGAGCAGCAGTTTGTGAGACAGCCTGGCTTATGCAAATGTAGAAATGGCAGCAGCAGGTTCTGATGGGATGTGTTGCTGGTGTATCTCCAAAAATTTTTAAACTGGCTGCTCATGTAATACCAGGGCCCTATCACCTATATGCTCAATTTATCACTGTGTCTTGGAACTTCTCCATCAGAGTAGTAGAAAGCAAATGTTATCCTGCTATATAAGAGAGAGAAAAAGCAAGCCCACTCAGCTTATTATTTACAGACCTATCTCACTGCTTCCAACTCTATCCATAATAGATAATGAATAAATTGGTTCACAAGCAACTGTTTAAGTACTTGGAGTTAAACAACATACTGAATGATGCTCAGTCTGGATTTCATTCTCATTATTTCACTGTCATTGCACTAAGAAATTGTTGTAGACTCTTTCTCTGCCATGGATCAAAGTGTGTTTATAGGTGCAGTGTTTATTCCTCTGTCAAAGTCCCTTTTGACATGACCCGCCATTTTCAAATGCACAAATTCTTTTGAAATCAATTCAAATAAAAGTAGTAGACAATTGTTTTCAGTCACATTTGCCTTCCAGGACCCAGATGGATTGCATTAGCAATGAACAGTCACGTATGCAATAGAATACTGAGAATTCTTGTAGCTGGGTACCATATTGGCCATTACAGTACATTAAAAGCTGTTGTGCATGTTAATAGGAAGATACAGTTCTTCGTGGTTAAAACACATGGAGTGGAGCCAAATCTCTATTAAAATCGAAAGCAAGTCTGAGATCAGAGCCTTATCTTTTACAAACAGCATCTCATCTTTTTTTTCCTCATATGTTTCTAGAGATAAATACACACAGATATCCAGGAACAGCATCAGTGGAGTTGTGCTGAAGAAAGCAAAAGATCTAAGAGAAAGAAGAAATTTGAATGAGGATGAGGTACTCCAACATACCCCTATAATTTCTTGCTCTTACCAGGATATTAAGCCACCATATATGCCAAAGAGTTTTGTCCCAAGAAAAAGGAGTGGAATTGTCTTTATATGAGCAGGACTGCATAACTCATAGGGTCAAACACAGTATTATTTTATTCTGAGGCTTGACCTGTGCTACTAATTGTTCATTCATTAAGCAGAAACTTACTGAGGTGAATCATATTCAATAAGACTTCATCACAGCAGCTTAGGTGTAGTCTTAGTTTGAAGGAATTCTGGGTTTAGAATGACTCAGGTGGGCTGTGTGGCAAAACTGAAATACAGTTCAGAAGTACGCACTGGAGGGCTGGAGATTCAGGTGGTATTCCTGGTTTCACCAAAAACCTGAGAAACTGTTTTCTTTTTCCCCTGCACCCCTATTTTTCTTTTTTAAAATGAGGATTATGGGTTTATGAAACTTTATTTAAATGTTGGACCCTTAGACTCCTATTCCCATTGTCTGGCTGAATGGTATTGCAGGAACCCAGTGAATGGGTGGTGGTAAGGCTGAAGAGTAGCTGGAATTTAGGCTATGTGCATTTATCCCATTATCCATGATTTCTGAGATGAAGAATGGACACTGCTAAATTATGACTGTCACTTGTTACTTTTAAATATATATATATATGTATATATATATATGAATGATTGATTTTAAGGATTAGGAATTTTGGTCCAAAGCTAAAAAATATTGACTTTTAAGAGATGCATGTCACATTGCTTTCCCCTCCCTTTCCTTCACACATCTGTCAAATGAGATAGTGAGAGCAGTGTGTCTGCAGGTGGACTGGTATGAGATTGAATTTCTTTTACTTTTTTTTTTAAGGCCTTGATTGCAATGCAGAAAACTTGAGGGAGAAAAAAGAAAAAAAGAAATGCCGTTGCACGTTGCTTTTAACTTGTGTTTGTACATCCTCTGACTTCCTTAGGTCCAGACACAGTGAGCTGGTGGCTGTACTCAGTCAAGGGCAGGGGAGGAATCCATCCCCCCTCCTTTTGGACAGAACAACTGATTCTGTGCCAAGAAGGAAATGAATTCCTCTAATACAAGGCAACAACAAATTATGGTTTCCAGTCACAGCAGGTAGAAGTGAAGGGAATAGTGTGTCTCTGAAGAACAATGTTTCTTGGGATTGTGATTGTATCGTGTTTCTCGGGCTGTTCCTGCCGGTGAAACACTGAGTCCTCGCTCTCCAGGGCTGGTGTGTGGAGTTCCAACCGCGCCATAAAGAGATCAGGCTGCTGCAGAAGAGCCACATGTCACAGCAGAAGCTTTACCTGAAAAAAACAGCCAGGACCACGTCTCTGTGCTTGAATAATCTGAATTGCTTTTGTTTAGTTTTGTTCTGTTTTTATTTTTAGAGGGGTGTGGGGTTTTTGTTGTTGTTGTAGCTTTTATTTTTCTCCCCCAAAGTACAGACATATAATTGCTTTTAATTTATCTGTGACTTGAGTTTGGATAGGAGTCCATGTGAGTACATACCTGATGAAGGAAAAGGGTCAGATTTGAACAGTAAGGACAGGGGGATTGTAAATTCATAGCTTTATTTTGCTGATGGAAAGAAGTAGTACTTGGTGTGTTTGAGTTTAAAATAAAAATGGAGATGTCTGTTGGACTGTTTGTTGTCCCTTATGGGCTGTGGTGATACTGAGAGGACAAAACAAGAGGGGTTTTTAAAATTTTTTTTTGCTTTGTTTCCCCCCTTTGAATTCTCAGACTAATTCAATAATACCTACATGGTTTGTAGGTTTGTGCTTTTCTCCATTTTTTTTTTTTTGTGTGTTTGTCACTGAAATATGTATATGTGCAATAGATTTCAGTACAGAATGTGTATCACACCTCTTGCTTTGTATTTTTATTCTGTGGCCTGTCTCTTTAGGCATCCTGGGAAAGATTCCTTCTTACAGACATCTATATCTGTTTGCTCTCTGAGACTCCATAATGAATTTGGTTTTGTACTTTCTAGAATTAATGTGAATTGTAAAAAAGCTTTGTCAGTTCCTCTTATTTACTTTCCTTGGAGATGTTGTATTTTGCCTTTGATGTCATAAATTTCATAAGCTTAAACACCTTAAAAGTTCATTTCAGGGAGTTTACCAACTGAACATGAATATCCTCTGTATTTTTACCTAAGTTACTGAGTCAGCTGTGTGATTTATCTTTATGGTTCTGTACTTGTATTCTCTCTCCAGTGCTGAAAGAACAGTATTTGTACATCAGTAGTTAATTAATGGCTAAGTGTGCTTAACTTCTTATTGAAGTGTTGGGTTTGTAATTGATGGTGGTGTATTTCAGTCATGGATGCAGATGAGATCAAGCACCAAAAATGGTCTAGGTGCTTTTTCAAAATCTATTCTGAAAATGAATTCCATTATTCTGAGGAATCCTCATGAAAGACTCTCAGCAGGTGAAAAATCTCATTCAGGCTTTGGTGTAGAGGCATTCCCTCTCACTATGGATGGGCCAGCAGGAAAGACAGGATGGAATAATTGGAAGAAGTCATGAAGAAAAGAATTAGTGAGTGTGTTGTCACTCAAAAATATTTGAGCGAACAATTCTCTTTTAGGTTAGAGATTATTGCATATTTATCATGCAGGAATATTTCAGTAGTAAAAGGGATGTTTCTTCTCCATTGCCTCAAGGCTTCTTGTCCTTTTCTTTCTGTAGCTTCCCATGGTTTAAGCAGTGCTTTTCTCTGCTGTCTTCCTTCTTCTTAAAAAGTCTGCCCAATAAGGAACATGTGTTCTCAAATCAGACTCTGAAAATATGATAGTAGGGCTTTGCTGGCAACAAAAAGGAGGAAAATGTGGAAAAATAGGGATTGATTGTGAAACAATCCTTTGTTGAGGAAGTGAAAGGGCTCTTGCAACAGCAGCAAAAGATGGATATCTTATGATATACTTTTGTGTCTTAGAACATTTCACAGCTCCTCATGAAATAGCTTTCTCAAGAACAGCACAATCCCACTGAACATTGCCATGGCTGTAGAGACTGGATTTCTGCTTCAGTACTAGATTTTTTTCCTCACCGTCCATGCCTTATGGTTCTCCTTTTTGTATTTTGTACTTTTTGCATTCAGAAGTTTTAAAAGCAAGAACAGAAGGTCAAGAAAGTTGTGTTTCAGTGGGACTTTCTAGTCTTTATTCCCTCAAGAAAACTAGTGCTTGGAGAGATATCTGGAATTTTCATATCAAGCTGCTGAAATACAATTCATGACTTCATGAAATTCATCCAGACCATATCTTCCTTCTTTGAGGATTAGCCATTCATTAGTACAAAAATAAACTTCATCTTTCGCAATGTGGGAAAGATCCTGGGTTTAAAGGGTTTGTGGAACGGACACCAGGAACGATTTCTTCACAGACAATTCAATGCAAGGAGATTTCAAATTTCTCTTCAAACTCCTGTCTCCTGAAAACTAGACAAAATACACAAGGGAAAAAACTTAAGAGAAAGGGAAAATCCTATTCTGTTTTCAGACTAACATTTGAACTATATTATTAAATATGCATGAACTTCCTGAATATAAATCATCTGCTGAAGGAAAGATGGCAAGTCAAAGTTCTGACTCTCATCTTCCAAGATTTCTTTCCAGATAAGGTTTATAGGAAGAAGTAAAAACTTTTATTATCTTAAATTAAACTGTTGAAAACAGCAGGCAAGGGTTTTTGGCATATGAAACCTCTTGCACAGTTGTGAGCTGAATGTGCTGGAGACAGATTGATGTAGGACTTAGAAATTTGTAGACCTTTATCTCCAATTGCAGATTATTTAAAAGGCAGGAAAATTGGCCAAACAAGTGCAAAGAGAAGGCTTCACCACTGAAGAGGTAATTCTATATGCCCCTCTGGTATCCCTGAAAAGAAGTTCTCTCCCTTGGCTTCTTCTGGCCAGAAAAACATGTTACTGCAAGAGTTGACATAATGAAAACATCTTCCTGACATGGTGTCAACTTTGTCTTTTACCATGAAACACGGAACAATAGTTGGATGCTCAGATCAGGGAAGACTCTGTATTAATCAGTTTGGGTTGGTGGTTAGCAGAATGTGCTTCCTCTCTGGAAAAACAGCCCTTGGGAACAGTGTGTCAGTAGAGGTTGTTTCTGATGCAGGTTTTAAGGTGAGATTATTTCATGTATGGAATAAAGATTGAGCCTTAGAAATTCAGCCACTGAAAATGGTTGGATAATGTTTAGTGTTTTAAAATATGTTGTAGCACCAAATATTGAAAAGGTGGGGGGTTTTCTTGTTTCTTTCATCTCCAGTGCCATGGATAAAGAGACTATGTAGAAACAATGGCAGCTTTTTTTAGTTTTGCCTTTGACTTTAGTGGTAGCAACATTGGGCCTTTGGACAGAGAACAGAGTTTAAATCTTGCAAGCGACCATATCATAATTACCTTTCCAAATGGAAAAGTGCAGCTTTGCTACTGTAACAGAAACAGCCACAGATTGTAGGCTCTGCTTCATTTCTTTGATTCTGGATATCAAACAAATTGAAGCTGGTTTTAACGACTCCATCCCCCTTGCTTGTACTTCAATTATAAAGGAGACGCTTTCTTCTGTTAAGCTCCTGTCAATTAAAATTTCTCTTTAAAAATAAAAAAATTCAGGGTAAACAGTTGATAGCCCACAAATACATGGCTATTGAATTGCCGAGGTAACTAATGTAAAAGACATCTAAAGCTAAGAATCTATGTTAATCTACTTTTTGATGTGGTTATAGATTGAATAATAATTCATGTTGACCTGCTTTCCCCAATGCCTCATATTTATAAAGATTATAAATAAATGGTGGCTGAGCATAGAAGTAAATTAAGTGTTCAGATGTAGTGACTTTAGAATGTATTTATGGAATTAACTTCCTCTTTGATATACGTGTGCCGATGTTTCATGAACTGTAGGCAGTTCCCTTCCCTACACATTTGTCAGGATATGACCTCCAATCTTGCAAGTTTATTTTCTTCACAAAATGTTCCTTCCTTATAGCTGCTATGACACCACCCATATAAAGTCTGAAAAAAGTTTTCATCTAGGTTTCCTTCTCTGTAAGGCCGGAGGAAAAAATGCAAAGATTTTTGAACCTCCTTGTAATGTGCAGAATCTTTTGCTGGGGAAGTTAATGCTGGTTGCTGTCATGCTGGTGAGTTTTGTGAAGGGGGATGTTTTCCATTGTAAACCAGCTTGATGACAGTAATATACTCAGCAGAAAGCCCCCTTGTTTGTTTGTTTGTTTTTTTTCTCAGAAGCCCAGTTGCATCCAAACCAGAACACATATATGCAGTAGATTTTTATGAGACTTTACATGCCATAATATTTTGGAATATAGGTTACAAAAGGGACAAAGGTAATGAACACATGCCTGCATAGACCCATGAGCACTTCTCTCTCTGAACAGGGGGCTGCCACTTGCCATCCTGTCCCTTGAAGGAAAGAGGAGGGAAAAAGAGGATGTTACAGGGCAAGGGTAATGGCTTTAAACTGAAGGAGGGTCATTTCAGAGTAGGTAAAAGGAAGACATTTTTTACAATGGTAAAACCCTGAAACGGGTTTCCCAGAGAAGCTGTGGCTGGAAGTGTCCAAGGCCAGGCTGGATGTGGCTTGGAGCAAACAGCTCCAGTGGAAGGAGTCCCTGCCCATGGCAGGGGGTGGGACTGGATGATTTTAAATGTCCCTTCCAACTCACACTGTTCTATTTTACGAATTCCTCAGTTGTGGCTGCCACAGCCTTCTGCTTCATCTATCACAACTTGCTAGATTTGATACCCCACTCACTCTGAACCTGGGAATGTGATTCATTTAAACTTTTAAAGAGAGATAACAGCAATGTAAATAAATTTTACAGTAACTCATAATGCTTTTGATAGTATGAATGTTGATAGTGTTTTTCTACAAAGTCCCAAGGCACTTTATACAGCTACACTATTAAAACAGGAAAAGCCATAAAATATAGAAGGTGTGTGTGGGGAAAAAATGACCTTAATCTGGTGTGAGTCTGTGAAGTGTAGGTCAGGATCTTATGCATTATTATCTTCAGGCTAAGCTTATAATCACAGGTGTATGAATAAAATATTTATTTGCTTTTATTATTTTTTATTCTAGTTGCTTTTGTGAATGTGGGCTAGAACTTAAAAGTGAATTTGTTTGCACTAGCAATCTCTGTACTAAAACTATTAAATAGACAGTGATTCATCAGAAATTACATCAAAAATCTCCAATGCAGAGCTTGAAAGTGGGCATGCCCAAAATTGAAGCAAGATCAGAAGTTTGAATAACTGTGTGGCCTTAACTGAATGTTACAGTGGTCTGTGAAGGCTTCAGTTCTGCTGCACCCAGTTGTGTCTGTAACTTCATGCAGCTTTTCTTCTTGGCTATAGTTAAAAATGCATTTTTCTCTACTTTCCAAACCTTTTCAGCTTCTCCCTTTCCATTCCACATCTGCTCAAGCACGTCCTGTTAGTGCCTGAATATCTGATTTAGCTGCCTGCACAAGATCTATCCACAGAATTTTTAATACGTACCAGGTATTTGACTTACTATAGTAGATCCTTGATGAAATATGCTGGAATATTGATAGAAAAGAGATAAATATGATTTGGAAAGGTCAGGCTAAAAAAAAAGAGAGTGTTACTTTGAACTCCATCATTTGGCAGATGCAATCTTTGGAAAAGGAAGGAGGGGGACAGGCAAAAAGAATTTAATAGATTAAAGAGATTAGAACTTCTTGGATCAGATGGGGCTGTTTAACTTCTATCAAGGACAGCAGACAAATGGTCTGTAGAGGTGTGGAGCCATTAGTCATCAGGTCTAACAAGCTAGCAGAAGGTGGATGAAAACAGATAAAAAAATAAATGCTGTGTCTGTCTTCAGAAATGATGCAGCTCAGCCTCAGCTGTCAAAAAAAAAAAAGGGGGAAAGAAATAATTAAAGTATTCTAAAGTAACTCAACTATAGCAGAGAAATACATAACTGCTGGTGTGGGTTTACTGAGAGCACATCACATCGAATGAGTCTAATTTTCTTTTACAACCGAGCAGCTCCTTTTGTGGACAGGTAAGAAGCTGTGGGTGTTGGAGATTGACAGGGCTTTGCTGAGGCCAGCCTGTTTTCATGGCATTCTCACAAGCCAGGCAGGGAAATGCTGGAGCTGTGCTTGATGGAGTGCAAGACCGGCTGTGTTAATGCACTCAGATCTTAGCAGAAGTTCGCTTCAAAACAGGGGACAACTTGTTTCTGAGGACAGAGGTCGGAAAAATGTGGGGTCACAAACGGAGCAAGCCAAGGCTTTGATGTGCAAAATTTACAGTTGACTCTTACAGGTACAAGTCATTGCCCTGGTAAAACTTGGCTCAATATTTACTGTTTAGTTTTGGGTACTGCAGTTAAATCAGGATACAGACCAGCAGCAGGAGTGATCAGAGCCTCATGGATAAGATGTAATGACCGAGTGATGGACACAAACCAGAGCTTAGAGGATGGAGGAAGGGAAGGCTGATGAAGGAGTACATAGTTCTTGAAATCCCTGAGGATCCTGTAGGAAAGAAGGGTCTAAGGTATTTTCTGTATATTCCTGGTGGTAGGCAGACTGCAAGGAGCATCAACTGCAGAAAAAAATTCAGACTAGACCATAAAAAATTATCTGCAAACTGTCTAGTGATGCAGATTTTTCTGAGGTGGTCTGTAAATTGTCATTAGAGATCTTTAATTAGACAAATATTTATCTGATGCAATGTAAGTTTATTTGAGTTTTCCTTAAGGCAAAGAGATACACATAATAACCTTTCTGGGTCAATTCTTTCCCTATTTTTCTATGATTCTATTAATTACTTTAAGAGATCATAGTGTACTAACATAATTTTCCTCACATTTTATTGGAGACTGGTAATAAATCTTCCAATTCATCATAGTATCCTGTGAGCTGGCAGTGATATCTCTCTGCTAAAGCATTTACAAAATGCAAAATGAGTAAACAGTCTTTTAATGAAATGTATCCATGAAATGTAGGCCATTTCCTCTCAGAATTGAATTAAGCATTACAAGTGATCAATAACTAGATTTCTGCATCTCCTGAAAAGCTCTGCTGTAGAGTTATATAAATAGTTCAGAGTAAGAGAATATGGCTGATATTTTATCACTGTGACTCTGAAAACATCCAAAACCAGCTGGCTGTCTTAAAAGATGTGTGGCTGGATAGATTGATCTCTCTTTCATCTGTGGGCTACTGGGTCAGCTTTAGCTTGACCCCAGAATTATGGGTCATGCCTTCTACCACATGCTATCTCAGAGACCTCTGCAAAAACCGATGAATCCTAGGCAGATTTCTGAGGCTCTGGCAAGTATTTATCATCCCTTTTAGAGAGTAACAAAAGCACTGAGTTAAAATCTGCAAGAATTAAGGCACGTAATTGGATATTTCAGCACAAAAGCAGTTTGACTTTAGATACTGTGAGCCTGCTTTTCTTTGACTTTTTTAGTGGTCTTCCCCCAAGCTGGGTTAGAACATTTAGTTGTGGACATGTGTTAAGTGTCTGCTGTTCCTGGTGCTCTGTCCTTTACACACCAGCAAATCTTTTCAGTCCATAGCTGTGTGCCACTGCTCCCAAGAGTCAATGAAGTATCCAAACACAAGCATCTCTAAGCAGGCAAGTGCATCATTTTCTGTAATGAAAAGCTTCTTAAAAAGATTAATCCGCTCTCTTTTTCTGGTTTGGGGTAGACATTGTGTATCATAAATTGAAATATTTTCTATTTCAAAGCTTCCTGTTTAATCAGATGAAGCTTTAAGAAGTTACTTATTTGTTAATTAATTGCTAGCCAGAAATCTGTCTGCTGTGAATATAATGGGAACCTAATATCCATCAATGCATCCAGTAGAGACAGATATTCCTCCTTTCTTTAGGTTATATGTGCTTTTAGATTTTTCAAATGCTTTTATTGCAGTGTTATTCAGATTTTAACATCTATGGATTACTCACTGGCCTCTTCTTCAACCTTTAGTTTTAGTGAGCTGCATATTCCAGTGAGTAAACTGGCTCTGTTTCATCTACTGTTATTTATGTGATTGTTTTCATATTCCATTTCTTGCTGTCAAAGCGGTTGCTTATTGTGCTAAAAGGACTCTGTTTCAGTTCTTCCAGCTCCATAATGTGCTCACATCTCATGCTTTTTCTGAGAGGGGCAGGCTAGGTCAGAGTCACTTGGTGGGGAAGTGAGGACGAAAGGTGTGGTGTCCACTTCAGCTTTGTGTAAGCCTTGTACATAATAGCAGCTGAGAATTTCCAAACAGTGGATGCAGTTGCACTCTTCCTTTAAAACAGCTTCAGATGACTTAATCTTCTGATCCCCTTTCTCCTCACTCACCAGTGAGCAGGGCATGAGCTCTCCGAATCCTTTCTTGTCCTCTGAGAGCACCTTGGGTAACTCAGTTTTCCAGACTTCTGCTCGTTGTTTCCATCTGACCTGCACAGTTGTCTCTTCAATTGCTTAATGGTGTATACGAGCATGTTTTAAGCTACCTGACTATTAAGGGCTGTCTATATTTTGCTACAGTGCTTCTCATTTTCATTTCTGTTTTGTCGCTGTTATAACTGGAAGCCGTAATTAACCACGTACTTCACATGTGTTACCTGTTACCAAGGCAATATTGTCTTTAAATCTGAGGGGGTGGATTTGCTTTCTTTATATCCCAAGTGCTCTGTTCTGATTTCAGATCTGCACCTGCTTAGCAACAAGACGTGTTCAAGGGGCCAGCTGTAACCTCGGCTTAAAAGTACAGCTGAGCCGAGATGTGATTTTCCTTAAAAACACCAAAGCTCAGCCTCTATGTGTTTAGCAGTACATCTATATATTAGAATTATATTAGACTCTTAGACCCCAGTGGGGTCTATTCTTTTCTTAAAAAAACTTCTTGGTTTTGCATACAAGACCGTAAGTGTTGGCCTTTGCATGGAGTAACCAAATTGTTAAGATTTAGGATTTAATGCAGTGATCTATATCTCTATTTATATATATATAGCAGTATGTACTGTGTCAGAAATCCCCATTCCTGCTATAGTCTCAGTGGCTGAAACATGCAGCATGTTTTGCCTAGTGGAGTGTAAAGGAGAGATAAACATGCCTCTTTCATCACCCCCAATCTTTTTTTTAGTGCAGGAATACTGTTTCTTCTCAGTTGCTTTGTGTCCATCTGCTATTTGCTGCCAGGCATCCCAGCACACGCGGTTATACCAAACAAGTTGCCCTCCACCTTACCTTATGCTGAAGAGCTATTCTGGCTTCTCTAGCTCTCTCTACTTTGAGGTCTTTAACTAAACTCTTCTGTGCCAGGGAGAAATTCTGCGCAGATGAAAAGCAGACTGTAGAAGGACATAATAATTATACCAGCAGAAAAATGTCAGCAGACTAATGTAGGTCCCCTATAGGGGTTTGAATCATCTTATGAAAAGTGAAGCCATTAAATAAAACAAAATGTTAGAGATTTTGTTGGGAGTGACAGAAGCAGCAAAATGTTCTTCCTGCTGTATCTCTGACGCTCGGCAATTTTTGGCTGAGTGAAAACAGCAGGCTATCTTTCTGAGTTAGCAGAGCTCAGATGTATATAAAGGTTTCTTAAGGAGAAAAATGTGAACCATGCCCTGGCAGAAGTACTTGTCGGGTGTTTTGTTATACATTTTTTAAAAATAAAATAATCTGCAGCACAATCCTGGGAACAAATGAACTCAGAGGCTCTGCAGAAGCTTGCTGGGATCATCTGGTCTTTTGCCTTTTAATGTAGGCTCAATTAAAACCCAGAATTACAAGGCCAACCTGTGTAGTTTTGTTAATGGGGGAGAAAATAAAATAATCAAGTGCTGGGGAAATACCTATTGATGTGTGGCCCCCCACAATTCTTACAAAATTAATATTTGTGATTTTACTGTTTATCCAAACTTAGTGTTTATAACTACTTATTAATAAGTCTTTTGAAACATTCCTGACATTGCCTGTGTTCCACTGAAGGAGAAATGGAGGCTCTGTTCACAGAGTTTCTGTGAATAGGCTCTCGCCATTTGAAGAGGAAAAGACATATTCTTTGACAAGTGTGCAAAGAGGAAAAAAAAAATCTGCCTGTGAGTGGGAGTCCAGTTTTCTACCCTGTATCTCCCTGAAAGACTGTAAGAAAGGATTCTTACATTACATCAACCACAAATGACATGAGAATTTTCTTTAAGTTACTTCTGAAGCTGATACCCAGGAGACTTGTTCATGCAGAAGATATTTTTAAATTTTCAAAGGAAAGTCATAGTGTAACTTTTGTTTCATTCTCACAGTTCCTTTTCAATCTTTCCTGTCTCTGCTGGGTCCAGTGGTCTTATAGATGAGCCTTTTCTGTCTTTTTTGTCCCTCCTTCCTAATGCAGTGTTAATTCACTGACAATAAAGTAAGTCTTTGATGCTGAGGTCTGTATAGGGCAGCTGTTCCTTCACCCTATACCAGGTAGCACCAGCTCTCAAAGGGATTTTTCCAGAGAACACAATAGCTTGGGGAGAAACTTCTGGTTGACCCTTCAGATGAACTACTGTGGGGGCTCTTCAATCAAAGCTATTAATGGTGAGGATGTAAAAATTCTTCAAGCAGTAACAGTGCCAGGATATGTTACAAGACTTGCCACTTAACATAGTAATAAGGAACTGTTAGTTAGGATGGTTGGGGTCGTGCATTACTCCAGCTGTAAATAAATTTGGCTGCCATTACAGGGTAGATGGGGGTGGTGGATATGGAGGATTGCTATGAGGTGGGCTGGTGCTTTGTCTGTAAGATTGGTTTCTCCTGTTCTGAGGTGCACTGTGGCCAAGTCTGTGAAAAGACTCCTTTCTGCCTGGAGTTTTCCCCTGGACATTTGGTTGTCTTTGGGCCTTGCTTCATTTGTGTGTGTGTTATATCCTACTGGTAGAACCAGTAAGGCTTGGGCAAAGAAAACCCCAGCTCTGTTCTGGTTTAGTTACAGTACTTAGCTCTTTACAAGCCCAGTGTTTTCCCAGCTCTTATTTGCAGTGTGAGGTGGTTTCTGCATCCTGAACTAATAGAGTTTGGAGCTGCAGCATCTTTACTGGCCGTGACTAATGCAGGAGCCAGAAAGTAACATTTGGTTTAAAGATCCCACAGTCTCATCTCAGCCATGTTTGTGTCATGTGGTAGAATTCCGCTTAAGCAAATGGCTTTATTCTGGGTCTTATACAATGTAATTGAAATCAGGTTCTGTCTCAAAGCATACAGGTCAGACATTAAAAAAAAGCAGAGTCAAAACAATACATTTTAAAATTAAGCAAAAAATGTAACATGGGTAGCAAGTACAACCACCAGCTCCTTGATGGCAAAATATGACTTTTTAAAGAAGAACCTTTACAGCGTCGTAACTGACCTGAAACCACACCCTTGCAACAAGACAAAACCTGAAAACCAACAGCTCAGAGTGGCCTTATCCATTCTTTCATTTTTGAAAGAAGGCTCAAGTGACATAAAGACCTTGTGGTTTTGGTTGTCTGCTCAGGGATGTGACAGCTTCAAGTATCTTCCAGTTCCCATAGAAATAAATGAGATAATGTGTGGTGTTTGAATGCACAGCCTAGATAGGACCCTGCTGCAAGAGCAGCTCAGCAATGCAGGAGAGTGAAACAGATTTTCCTGTGCCTGGGCTGAAAGGTATTCCAATTACAAACTGCATTTAGCAGAATACAGCTAAATAAAAATTGCCTACGTCATATACTGCAGCTAGATATATTCCTGAAGCACTTTAAATTAAAAAGCCTTTACGATTCTAAACAACCCATATGTCTGTCAAAGCTGTCATTGTGCTGCAGCAAGTAAAGAAAACAAAAGTTAATTTGTGATGAAGCTTCCCCTGGCTGAAAGCACAAGTCTTCCCCGTCCTCTGCTCACAATTGCAGCTCTTTCTCTGACTCCTTGTAAAATGTTTTGCATTTCCTTTTGAATCATGTCAAGTTAATTTTATGGCAAACAATCTCTGTTTTCTGAAACACAGAGAAGCAATATAATTATTGCTGGGTGGAGGGTGAAGCAGAGTTGGAAACAAACTGAACAAGATGCCTGTAATTGTTTTTGGGCACCGGTGCTGGGAAGATTCCAGCCACCTAAGCAAAAAATGTCTCAAAAATATAATTAATTATAAATGGGCAGCTTTGTGGTGTAATTCCAATATCAGAAGGAGAAAGCAACATTCTACTACCAAAAAAAGAAAAAGAAAAAAGGAAAAAAAGGCAAACATTACTCAGCAGATGATCTTTTTGGTAATTAATCCACTTTTTGGTTCATTATGGTATATAACTAAAGAGATGTTCCCTTGCTTTAATTTTCAAATTCTTTGAAGGGGCAAGGTGAGATTGTAGGATGTCTTAACTTTGACCTCATTCTGTCCTACTGTGATCAATGGGAAGTTTGTCACAGGGACAATCTGTTAAGGCCAAATCAACACATTGGCAGCTCTGAAGCAAAGGTGTGATCCTCACATCAACGTGCCATTCTCATTCCTGTAAATCCATCTATCCAGTCAGTTCAGCTGAACTCGCCTCTGTGGAGGCAACACATGGCTCAGGATTGACTGAAATACCCACTCTGCTTCCTTTGCTCGTGGAGACTGCTTTTGAACTCGTTTGTTTTGGTGTTTTTCATGTACAATTGTTTTCAATTACTTTGGATGTAAGTGGCACTAGAAGCAAGCGAGGCTGGCAAGATCTGGTCGTCACTGCAAACATTTCACACTTGTAATCATCTAAATTGCCTTGTGAAATTGTTCATTAGATAAAAATTAATAAATCCTATAAACGAAATCCAACGCACCGTTAGGCTGTTGACATTAAATCTGGCATAAAAACAGTTGTAAATGAAATCATCTGTGTATACATTGATTTGGGGCCAAACCTTGAGGTCCTTGAACAATTTTTAAACCACTGTTTATGCTGGAAAGTCTATGGAATGGGAGTGAAAATAGTGGCCTAAGTTGTAGCTCCAAGAGCTATTTGTGAACATTTCATTTTTATATGAAAATGTCCCCCTACATTGTACAGGGTCCAGGGTCTTGGTGAGGATGGACTTTTCCATTTCCCTGGTTCTGACTGCCCAAAAAAATCAATGTGTAAAATAGTAGCAAGAGAGTGATTTCTGTGCAAAGCTTCATGTCTGGGACCTTGGAGAACTCAGTGTTTGGGGGGGTGATATGGCATGGAGACTGGTTGATTATGCAAAATTAGTGGATAGCACCCAGCACTGCAATTATTCCTTGCTCTCCTATTTGGGCATCCCAGAGGATTCAGGTTTGCAATGCAGGTCACCACTGGCTGTGTTTTTCCCTATCAAATATTGCCAGTTTTTTTGTGCATATACCTACAAATATTGTAATAAACCCTAGGGTTGCATCAAGCTGTAATTTGGTGAGAAAGATAGGGAACTAAAATATAGGTATATGCTTAATTGGAATAATAATGAGAGGAAAATATTTTTCTCATTCGTTACAGGATGGAGCTACTCCACAATTATAGCAACAGTTCTGAAAACTAAGCTGAGCCTCAAGCTTTGGGGTTTTGTAGTCACTGTAGGGAAAAAAATGGCTATGAGTTGTCTCGGATGAATTAAAATAAGGTTAGAAAAGGAGTGATTCTGTAAACATAATTTTAGTCTATCAACAGATGGGAGAAATGGAGAACAGGTTGTAAAAGTATAAGCTCAAGCATTATTAATATTGTACTGTTGCTGAGCCAACTTGTAGAGGAACTGAAAAAAACCATCCTATTGGTTAAGTAATCACTACACATATGCTTTTGGAGATTAATACTTGGAGTTTTCAAAGCTTTTATATGTGTCAGTTCTGCTAAAAGGATGAAACTGCAGAAATGCACTGGTAGCAAGTTTAAAGCATTAATAGTGATGTCAGATGCACTTTAAGGATAATCACGACTCCTTTACATCCGGTAACCTTGTAGTCTCAGATATGGAAATCAGACTTTTGACAACCAAAAATATTTGAGAAAGTGGGAAAAGACCAAGGAATGTTGCATAATATTTTCAACTCTGGTAGCTATTTCGTGCTTTGGTTTTGAGTGCTCTGCTCCATGCTACACACAAGTCCTACTGGTGGTCTTTAAATTCCTTCCTTATCATGGTGACTGAATTTTTAGGGACACCTTTATATATATNTAGAGTCCTCAAATGATCCCTTAAAAGTTAACTCAAGTTCATGGTTGGGGTAATAACATAGAGATTTACTCTCATGTGCATGATGTAACTATGTGTTTAATTCAAGACAGAGTTTGGATGTGGGACAAGAAGAGCAGACAGAAGCCAAAGTGTTCCATCCATGAGTTCTTGTAGAGTTTTAGAACACCTTTATTTCATGTTAAAAAGTCACTGATGGGCAGCTGAACTTCTTCATCATTAATGAAGAAGAGGAAAAAGTTTAGCTACGGGCTAGTTTGAGTTTTAAGATATGTGATTTAAAACCAGGATAAAAAAGAAAATTTGAGTGAGATGAAATTTGGCCTTGATTTAAGTTTGTTTATTAACAAACTTGAGTCCTTTGTGAGAACCAGATGGGGAAATCACCAACACCTCACAGGCTCACGCCCCCTGCTTGAACACTCATGGTGTCAAGCTGTGCTTGTAGAGATTTGTCAGATAAGAACATTTTTAACTGTTTTACTAAATCTAAATATATTAACATATAACACTAAACCCCTAGGGTCTTAGTTTGATGTTTTGATTGTTAATGATTGGTGCTGACTGGGACTACCCAGGAAACTGTGTCTGGGTGTACAAAGGTGCCTGTGATTGTGATGGAAACTGGGTCAAAACGATCAGCTTTTAAAAATCCCCTGAAGTGTCTATTGCCTTGCTGGCAAAATATCATTCTAGGAGGTTTGTTTCTGGATATCTGCTTTCAGTGCCTGAAAGCAGTAGTGGGAGACAACAGAGTCCTGATTTCATAGGAGGCAAATCAAGCTTAGCAGAAGTCTTTCACTTTTTTTCTCCTTACCGTACCTAAAATTTCAGAAGAAAATTTAACTTTGTGATACAGTTGACCTAAGGACAACATGGTTGTTTAATATGATTATGGCTTGCACGAGTCTAAAGAGTTATCTATTTGTCTGTCTATATATATCTATATTGTATATGTGAATGTGTTCTCTTTGAACCCTAATACTTATATGGGATCTAAGAGCAGTTGCTAGATCATGGAATTAAGGTGAAAAAGCCAAATCAGCTCAGGAAGCCCCAGGATCTCAGCACTAGAATATTAGCAATTTCTTTATTTTAATGCTTCCATTTGTTTTTTTCCTGACATTCGGTAAGGGCCCCTTCACACCTACAGAAGGAAGAAAACGCTCTCACACTGTTAAAACAGTGGTCACTAAATGCAGGAATATATTTTTATACTATGTCCAGTATATTCCATTATATTTGTAGAACAATATTTCAATGGCTATTTGAAGTTCCCTGTAAGGTCACACAAGATGTTAATTTAACTCTTGACAACATCTGCTTTGATATTAAAAATAATCTCCGAATGGATTAAAATATTTTTAATTTTCTGCACTAGCAATATATAAATTTCTTGACATTTTCACCCTTCAATATTTCAACCATTCTATTTCTCTAGATGGATCTTTGATTCCATTCAAGGGGAAAAAAAAGCATGGAATAGCTTTGGAATTACACCTACTTCTACCAGAATCATCATAAGATTTGTTTTAGAGATTAGTATAGATTGTTCAAAGAAGGAGAAATAAATATTTATGGTCAAAAGAAAAAAAAAGGGAAAATGAAAGCTGAAGTTTAAGCACTTCAAGAAACTTCTGGGCATTGTTTCTGAGATGAGGTGTCCCTTACATTTCCATAATTTACTGTCAGAGGCCTTCAGCTGCCCAGCACCCTTGAAAATCAAACCATTTTCATAGAGTTCAAAGTCTGAAGTTGCACTCCCTTTAATATATTTGCCAATAACTTATTGATATTTCATATGCATAATTATATATCACGTATTACTGTAACTCCTGCTGTTATGAAACTTTAGGCTACAATCATATAGTAAATAAGTAATTTATCCAAAAAGAGAGCATAAAGGTCTTATCCTCTGCCTCAAAACTCCTGAGCATCTGCATTTTGCTTTCTGTCTAAAGGTTGTAGATGAGGATGTGAATTTGGGAGCTAAGCAAGCTGACAGTTTCTTTTCAAAGTCATCCTTTCTGCAATTCATTTTCAGCCTTTTCAGTCTCCCTTGGACAGTCACAAAAGACAGCTTTATTATGCAGTTCTCTTCCCCTATTTTTGTACATATCATTTTCTGTTTGTCATGTTTAGGGCACCTTCATTTCCTCTGTCTCACAAAAGCAGAGATGATTACATTAAGTGTGGAAGTCTTCTCTTTTTACTTTTGGTCAGCAAACCATAGAATTATTTTCCATTATTCTTCCTAAATTTTGGTGGGGTGGTTCTGGTTGAGTGTTGATGTGGCAAGACCCATGTGGTAACAAAGAACTACTACTACAAGCTGGGGAAGGGTAAACTTGTATTAATAAAGTGACTTTATGTTGTCCTTGGGAGATGAATTAGGTACTTGCTGCCTTACAGCATCTTCCCTTCCATATAAATCCCCAGCAAAAGATGTAGGAGTTAGAAGAGACTGGAATATGTTTTCAATCCTGTTTAATCACTGCAAGTAAAGGGAAGGTATTAGAAATACCCCTGAGGCTAATCCTGAAAAATCACCCTCATTCTGAAAGGTAGAACTGATATGTGAGGCCGTGTTACATTCGAGTTTCCACACGTAGCAGAACCTGAGTGAGCCTGAAGCCGCCAGCCTTGCACGGAGATTTTGTGAACTTGATCATCTGGGTGCCCAGTTTAAAGCTCTTAAGGAATTCACGCATTGCAGTGGTGGGGATTATGTGGATAATTTATTGGCCAGAAGGTTAAATCTGCTCCTCAAGATGGGAATGCCAAATTAATGATCATTTCAGAAATGTCTGTCTTACCTTCCCAACACAGAGCTTTGCCCTCCACCTGCTTTCCTGTCCCCTCTGTGTCCTCCCCACTGCAGGGCTTCTCCTGCTGCCAGTGGTGCTTTTCTGCCATGGGACTGAAGCTGAAGGGCTGATGTCCCATTTTCCCAGGCTGAAACAACAGTACAGATTCCCAGCTGAAAATCCTGTGCTGCAGAAGGCACCATGCTGTATGGAACAGCTGCTCCTCAGCTCTGTCCTTTCTGTAGGTCCTCTCTCCTCAAAACATCCACGGCTCCACCTGAGCGTGTGGAAAAACGTGCCCACCTTTGTTTGTGGTGCACATGCCTTTCCCAGAGAACCTCACAGTTGTGGGAGAGGTGCTGCATCTGCCAATCCATTTTTGGGGCTTGTTCTGCTCCACCCAGTGCCACATGGCAGATGGGAGCATCTGCCCTTGCTGTCATAGCCATTCACCAGCAGCTAAAGATGAGATTGCATATTCCAAAGTCACAAACGCTGCTTCAGAGGATAAATCAAGGTCTTGTTTAATTTGAAGCCAGAAAAAAACATGTATTTTCATGCACTGGACTTTGGGAAAAGCATTCTGGGTTGGAACCCTGTTAGTCACACTACCTGAGGACTTCAAAACTGCATCGTGCTTTGACAAACAGGTGTTGTCTTTGGAATCTCTACAGGATTTCCAGATGGCTCTGCATCCAACATGGCCATTAAAGAATAAAACTGTTCTTCCACTTGCACCAATTGCTCAGGAATGGTATTTGGCTTTTACTGTAAACATGTGAGTCTCATACAAGAATTGTGAAGAATTTTTTCTGGACTCAGCCTTAAATTAATCCTTGATTTTTAGAGGCTTTTTTTCGTCTTTTGTTGGAGAAAGTTTACTTAAGAGAGCTTAATGCCCTTCACCCTCATCCCTCAATATTCAACTATGTGCAGTTGCTGGGAAGTGATTTTGATTTCCTCACTGGAAAACAGTGCATGAAATAGTCCTTCACAAGGACATATTTTCCAGTCAAGGATGCCTTAAAGAGTTTACTCCTTGCCTCTCTGTTTCTTCCCACCCTTCCACTTTGCCTAGGGAGACCTCACTGCATCTTTTACCTCCCTCTCTCCTTGTCTCTGACTCCTCTGAACCCATACTTGTTTTGAATCTCATACTTCCCCTTGACGTTCTTCCACATCCATCTGCTTGCACATTCCTGGTAACCTCTTCTGCACACCTTGCAAAGGATAAAACAAGTTATATATCCCACTAACTGCATGTGTGATCACCTGAGTGTGACCCAGGCCTGTTTCCCTTGGTCTTTTCCTGCCCTAGTTGGATGTACCCATATTTTGTCTCCATCACTCAGGATGACATTTTGTGACTCCAAATTTGTCCAAGATAAAAAAAACCTAAACACCTGCTTTTCATTTACTGAAATATGGAAATGATATGGCTATAAACCACTAATAGTTAAGATGCTTGTGAACTTTTTATTTTGTTTTCCCTCTAGTTTGACTGCAAGCTTCTCAGAGCTCACAGGAGAGACTTGTTATGGTGCTCTAAACTGGGGCTTGCTCTAGTAACCCGGTGAGCTACTGACACAAGTTGTTCCCAAGGAACTTATTTTTAAATTAAAAAAAAATTAAAAATATCATAGAACAACTACCCTAGAAAAGGTCTGGAAAAACAAGACTGACCAATTATGATTTAGCTTTTGCTATGCCTTCAGTTTGTAATTTGTTCCCTCTCTGGATTTGCTCCCTCTCTGTTTATATCCCTGGACTGTATATTGCTGTTTGCCTAATGAAATGCTGCTCTGGAAGATTTATGGGTGCACATTAATAGAGTAATTAAAGGTCTTGGAAAGTCTCAGATGAAATCTGTACCGGGTCAGGAGGGAAAAAAGAGAGATGGGGAAGTGAGAGATGGGAGGCGATGTACCCGTGGCCTGTTGGGGTAAGAGGTGTGGGCGTGGGAAGTGCATCCCGGGATCCGGGGCAGGCGGCCCTGCTCGGAGCAGCTTCCCGAGAAATGTTTGCACCCAGGGGCTCTCGGGGGTGGAAGCCCGGAGACAGCAGCGTCTGTCTGTCCTTTCCTAACCCGGCCTGCGCCTGGGCTGCCTCGGGAACTGCAGGGGGCTTGGGAGGGAGGGAGAGGCGGGAGCAGGAGCGGAGCCCCCGCGCGGGGCACCCAGCGCCTCCAGCAGCCGCCGGACGAGCGCGGAGCCCCCGCCCCGCACCGCGGGCACCGCGGGGCAAACTTTGCGCGGCCGCTCCGCGCCCCCGGCGGGGTCGAGCATCCCCCCCGAGGCGCGGGGCCGG
>VZTX01023804.1:591754-656656 GCA_013400915.1 Pardalotus punctatus
GGGGGGGGTGGTGGTGGTATATAATAATCAGGTTCTCCCTCTAAAAGCAAATGAAATCCCCTCCCTGTTCCCTCCCCCTCACCAGCAGTTCCCCAGGGCTGAGCCTGATTTCTGGCCATGCCGGGGCTTCCCGGGGTCGTGGGATGCAAGGGGGGAGCGATTCCTGCTGGGAAGGAGGGAAGGATCCCCTGCTTCTCTCCGGGATGCTGCAGGCTGCTCTCCATCAACACGCTTTACTAATTTTTGTTTTATCAGCTCCATTTAGGAATATAAATGGCACAAGCAAGGATATCAATTACCAGCTAACGGCGGCGATAGCCTGTGTTTTATGGGATTTAATGATTTCTCTTGTTTTGAAAAAGCTCTTGTGACGCTAACAATAAAGAACTCCATAAATCATCTAAATGAATTGTGCTCCAGCAAAAGCAATTTTTAATCTTTTGCTGGGTATCTCCTTGTCCCGATAATTAATTGCATTAACAGTTGTGAACATGTTTGTGCTAATAAAGGTGCCATTATTAAAAAGTGGCTTTCTTCATATGGGTCCCATGTTTCCTGAACTCCCACGGAGTGCCTTAACCGTGGCTGACTGCTGTCCTGTCCTCTGGAATCAGATCAGGTGACTGGGAAGTGAATGTAGTGTGCGAAGGGACCTGTGTGGGGAAGCGACATTCCCTGGCATGGAAAGAGCGAAACCCCATTTAACAACAGGCTGCTTCAGTCACTTAGGCTGAAAGCAGGAGGTAATCATCACTTAGGCCTTCTGATTACATGCGTTGATTAAAAGACAAGCAAATGAGGTTTGTTTTTTTTTTGTAATCTTGATTCTATCGTCAGCTTTTTAAACCCTCTTAGAAATAGGCAGGAGCTGTAGAGTTCAGTCTTTAGCAGAGTAGAGCAGTGTTCCTGCAGCGCTGTGAGGAAGCTTCTCTTTCATGTTATCCTTTTCTGTTGCTTTATTTCCACCTTCTTCTGCTTTCATGATTGCATTTTTTTCATCCCTTATTTACAGCCAAGCTGTACTAAAAAGGCTGCAATAAAATAGTGATGATCTCCTTATGAAAGGAGATGTGCTATGAGGAAAGGACTCAAGTCTGGCTGCTTTAACAGAATTTTTAAGCCACAGGGTTTACATTTACTGGATTTTTCTTTCCACTGCCTTTGATAGTCTTTAACATGGTCTGCTACTGGTGATGCAACAAACATCTGTACTTATATGTATCACCTATATAGTTCTGTGTGTTCAGTTAGAGACCCTTTTAATGCTGCCCATAAATCCTTCACTGTGAAAAAAAACATTAATCAGAGGTTGAACAGGTGCTGGTTCAGTTCACCGTGCATTTGGGTCAATAGTTGCTGAACATAAAACCATTATAGAGATATGCTGAGTCCATCAGAAATTGTTACCATGGTTTTGATTTTATTTTGTTCAGTCTGGTAAGATTGAACTTCTTGTGGCTGCTGAGTAGGCATTTGAGTAAAGTTAATGGAACCAGATCTGAAAAGTTATTTCATGAAATGTATGTAGATTTTAGTGCTTTCTCTGAACCTCTCTGAACAGACCATTCTATTACCATGAAATAGTTCAGAGATGCTGAGTTCAATCCTCTCCTTATTCAAGCAAAAATTTTCATAGGCTTCATGAATCTATACATAAAGATGCTTTCAATAAGAATTTCTGACTGTGCAATCGGGCAATTTAGATGGTAACTTTGATGCCAGTGTTTCTTATTTAAAGTTAATTTGTCAGTGTTAGAAAGGTTGCTGTTTGTCTCCATAAGCTGGAAAGGGTCAAGCAGTGTTTCCTGTTGTGTCATTGGTACAGTCCCTGTCATTCCCACTTTGCCAAGGAACAGCCACTCAATGAGAACAGGCTTGCATTTGAGCTTTTAAAATGTCTTTCCTCTGAGCATTAGGAACATTTAGAGAGCTGAATTTGTGACTCACTAGAAGGTTGTCTGCATCCCTTGTTACTATTCATTATCATTTATATTGTGTGTGTGTTTGAGCATAATCTAGGTCTGGAATTCACAGGGCATTGCTTGAATAAGTTCTGTATTTTCCTGTTTACTTTTCTGTTTGAACATGCTGGTTCCCATACACTGTATTAATGATAATTCCTTAAACAACAGTGAGTTGAAAGCAAATGCTCAAGTTCATGGGTCAGCAGTGATTCATGACTGGTTGGAGCCTATTGCTGATCAGGTTGTATGGTAAATTAAATCTATGACCATAATTTCTGGTAGAGGTACCATGTATGTCCTATTTAGCTCTTGCTGTTAAATTAGCCTTGGGATTTTTTTTTTTTTTCAGATGATAAACAGTATTACAGAATTCATGTCTTTTAATCCATAGGATGAGAGTCTGTAATTTTGCAATGGAAAACCAGGATCTTCCAAAGAAATTAATTTATTGTACCCAAGTCCATGCAGTTACCAATAACATAGTTCAATCCCACTTAAATTTTTACTTGAGATCTCATAGTACTTTTCAGCACCCTGAGGAGCTACCAATATCCCAGTTATTTCTGCTGGAAAGCACCTGAAGTGAGAATAATCTGAGATTGTGCAGTGGTTCAATAGGCAAGTAGTGGACCTGTGGCCTTTGTTGCTCCATTCCAGGCTGTAGTCACCAGATGGGTATGAAACTTCTACCAAAGTTGCAAATGTTTTTGAGGAAAAAGAATGAATGCTCAAAGAAATAAAATGTTTAATACTGGGCAGAAATAAGCTTCACTGAAAGAAACAGAAGTGTGCATAACAATGTTTATGTATTTTTGGTAGTGGTTTTACAAGTTCCATGAGTGGTATAGGGTGTCAAATTCTCATTTAGTGGTGGTGAAGATGCTGGGCCACCAGCCTGGCCTCAGTCAAAGGTCTCCAGATGATGATCCCTCCTCTCTGTGGAGCAGTGGGACACTCTGGGGCTCTTGCCCCCAGCCAGACCCTGTCAGGGTGGGTATCCTGCTGGCTGTGTGATCCATGCTGTGATGAGCACTCCATCCATAAAGAGCAGGACATGCAGAGCACCCCAGTGGGATATGTGGCCAGGATCTGTTACTTCTATGCTCCCACAATCCCACAGAGTCAGCAGGATGACCTCAGTGAAGTACCTGAAGTTTTGACCATTCCATGTGGTATTCATGTTGGTTTAGAAATACCAGGACTAATGAAAGCTCCTTTCCCAAGGATTTATGTCTAGTAGAGTCAAACCCTTCCCTAGCTGAAACGCTGATGAGCACTTTCTCTCTTTCTCGTGCCCAGTAATGTGTTGCAGTTGTTTGGGTTTTTTTGTTTTGTTTTTTTTTAAGAGAAGTTGACTGAAGCATTCAGAGTCTTGCAGAGCTTCTTGTACCTGTTCTCTCACTTAATGTCAGCAAGTTTGCATGTTCCTCAGATAGTCTGGTGTGAATCACCAACTCATTAAGAAACGTGTAGAAGCACATACAAAGCCTGGTTGTGTAGATCTTGCTGAGTTAGAAAACCAGACTGAAACTGCAGACTTGTATAGAACATGTATTTTCTCACGGACCATGTTGGAAAACTCTGCCTCACTCATATCAAAGCTTCTCAGAGCACAGGATAAAAGTTTGCTGTTGACAGCTGGAGCGATTTCTCCTGGGCTCTGTGTATCGGTGGTCCAAGCTTTAAGTTCAACATCTGTCTGTGGAGGTCTGTGTGGGGGAGAGGAGTAATTGCCAGAAATCTGCTGTATATCCAGTTAAGACTATGGCTTTGCATAAATAGGATTAAAGTTTCACAAGAGACCAATTTTAGTTATTGAAGAGACCAGGCTGTTGTGACACCAGATGTGAGGTTGATTTCTGCAACTTTCTAGGAACCAGCAATACCTGTGCATGAGTCTTGTGGGCTGCAGAACTTTTTGCAAAGGCAGGAAGAAGAAAGAAATTACTCGAAGCCTTTCTAGGATTTTAAGTATGTGTCTACCTCAAGGTATATTTCAAAAATGAAGTTTTGTTTATCAACATGAACAAGTTCCATGACCATGGTTGGGGGGAAGTTTTCAGATGTATTTATTTTCTCTGTGGAGGAAGGAGTTGGTCAGGTCACCTGCACAGTAGGAGGAGGAAGATGGGAAAGGTGAGGGAACTGAAAGTAGTGAGAATGAAGCTAGAAAGAAGAGGTGCCAGAAAAGATGATATATTGAATTTTGTAATGATAAATTGCTACTAATTGAGCACAATAGTAGGAATTGGTTAGCTATATCATTAATCAGCTTACTGACTTCATATACTGTGAGAGTGCCAACTTCAGATACAATACACAGGAGAGAAACACTGGGAAAGAAAGCATTTCTATTTGTGAATTCCAGTAAAATAATATGAACCCAACTATGTTTTCCAGAGCCTTACTAACAGAACTGTAATTAGCATAAAATTTCCAAGGACTGGGATAAATAAATACCAGATGCGCTTATTTATTTATTTAGGATTTGATCCATTTCCTATCAAGAGGAACTTTATTATTCACAGGAAGGAAAAGAAGGAGTGTGAATTGCTCCTCTGAAGTGGATAGGAGACCTTCCATCCCAGTTGCCAGAAAACAGAACAGGAGGCTTCTGAATTTTGAATACGAATTTGAAGTAGAAGTTTTGTTAATGTTTTGTGTGGTTATTTTCCAGCACTCAGTATGGTGGAAGTTCATTTTAAGGAAGAGGGATAAACTTATAGGTATTTATTTTTGACTCCTGATGTTGATTTTACTCAACAACTATTCAGAATTGGCTTATCTGTTATTTTTGATAAAACATCACCTCTGGCTGAGATATATTTGAATTTATTAAAAAAAACCCAACCCAAACTCCTGACCTCAGAAAATTGTGGACTGGTGCCAATTAAGCATATTTATTGGACAATTAAAATTAAAAGCAGTAGAAGTTTTACTGAAAGATATAGCCAGGTAGCAATTTATACTTCAGTAAAATGAAAATTAGATGTTACTGAGTTATAGAGGAGCTTAATTCTGAGGTTTTCTTCATTATTGTTTGTATTCCTTGCACAACCAGGAAGTTCAGCCAAAATCATTGCATTCTTGTGAAAGACAATGCACAAGAAGGTGATGGAATTACAAATACTTCTTGTGTTCCAAGGAATTTAGGTTTCCCTCTGAGTTCTTATTACGTGATTTAGCACAGTTGCACTGAGTTTGGGTGTTTACAACATGGGAAAGCACCGTAAATTGTGGGAGAACTGGAATACTGTGTGACAGTAGAGTGGTCAGAAAGATAAATTCAGTGTGTTCAGAGAAATAAACATCTGGAGACACTTCTAAAAAGAAACTCATAAACATTTGAGAACTTTTATCATCTTTGGTAGGCTCAGTTAAAGGATATGCAATTATATATAGATATATACACGCACCGGGGCGTATGGTAATGCAAAAACACAACAGAAATGATGTGTGGTCTGCTTCAAGCTTCAGTGTGAATACATAGAGATTGCAGCAATATTATTGGAGTTTTAATGTGTGCAATGTTAGATGCAGCATGAAGAAACAGCATTTCATTTGATCACAGAGTAACTTCATCAATTTTTGTGTCTTTAACAAATTAATAGGAATGCATGGTTAACGCTGCTTTTCTCTGCTATTTAATTTGCTTGTTCTCAAAAAATTCCAAATATAAACATGTAGATTGACTTGTAGCCTGTATTTGGAACATTTTAGCCTATGTAGAGACAAATACCATTTGGCAAGTGAAGGTCTTAGCACAGATTGACCAATATTGAACTACAAACCTTATGTTAAAGAGACCATTAAAGAAAAAGGGATTTTCTGTTGTTTTGGAATGTATGCTGCAACAAACAATTAAGAGAAGAGCAATTTTTAGAATATGCAAACCCTACGGATTACATTGCTCTTTGTTCACATCCATCACTTTGCACTCTTGCAGCTCGTGATGTTTTAAAAGCTTGTTGCTGAGGCCAAAGTTGACTCTTAGTTTTCCATATTTTAGTAGGTTTGCTAGAGTAGCGAGGAGTAAGACCACTACCCCAACAGAAATTTTGAAGCATTTGAAACCTTAACGATGGAGATGACCTTTCACAGCTTTCCTTTTTGATTGTTTAGCAACATTTTCATTGCCCTCATTCTTGTCTCCATTTTCTTCTTTGTCCTTTTCCCCCCTATTTTTCCTTTTCCCCTGTCTTTAGCATACCCAGTTCTCCAGAAAGCTTTGCTTTCCCTGCTTTCCACCCAGTTGCTGGGGCTGAGATGCAGCAATTGTGCTGTGCCAGATGTCTGCAGCAGCCCTGTGTCTAAGGCTTTAGCTGCTGCATGTCCACAAGGAAGAAACACTGGGAGCACTCCCACTCTCATTCCTTTGCTTGGCACTTACATTAAAATGAATTCCAGCACTCAATCTATTTTGTTTCCCCATCCATAAATTGAACTACTACCCTGAGATGCTGTGAGGATTAATGAATGCTTGGAAAGCTCACTGCAGATGGGAAAAATACAGTGCTGCCTCTTGAAATCATTATGTATAACACTGCATAGTTCAAAAGTTGGGAGAATTTGTATAAAGGCTCTGGCAGATGAAGCAAGAAAATATTAAACCTATTAATGGAGGAGCCATAGGTCTGTCTTCATTTGCCATCTCTTCTTGGTTCAGCCACCAGCAGTGCAAAGAATGATCTCTTGTGACCCTGCCCCTTTCTAATGGTCTTTCAAAATGAGGAGAGTTTGATGTGGGAAAGTCGTGTTGGGCCCTGGTGGATGCTGTTCAGCTCTTGTGAAGCAGCAGTATTTATTTTTTTCAAGCATGTTTCTCCAAAAATAACAAAGCAACCCTATACATGTGGGTCTGTCCATCCATTCATAAAATGTTTGTTTCTTAAAAACATAAAATTATTCTAAACCTAGATTATATTTGTGAAAGAAGTCAGTGTTTCTAATGAGTTAGAATCCAGTTAGATTTTTTTAATACTTTGTTAAAAAGTATTTAAGGTGTAATTTTCTCCTTGGATGTGAACGTATTTCCCTGAGAACTCTAACTTTCTAGGTGGAAAATTATTTGCATAGTATTTTCACATTTTAAAAATAGCTCTGAGTAATTAGGAAAATGTAATGAAAACTGTGACACACCTTAACTACCACAGAGCTATGATGACAACATCTGTGATGCCAGCTATTGCACCTCTTCTCCATGTTTTATGTAGGGTCAGGCAGCCTGTCAGAAATTCAGAGAAGGAATAACTGCAGTATTAGTGGCTTAGTTTCAGAGTGTGTAAAAATTCTAGTAGAACTGAAAAATATGTAAATACCAAGATGTGTAATTCTAAGCACAAAAAGTTGTGCTTGGTATAAATGCAGCAAGCTACTTGACATTTTGCTGATAATATACTTGAGCTGCTGCCTCCCTTTAATTCAAAAAATATAAAATATTTCAAATATTCAAGCTGATTCTGAATCAAAGCAGTGGGTTGTGTTTGGTTGTAAGATGTCACATGATGATACCGTAGTGGGCAGTGTGGTGCTTTCAGAGCTGTCTCTCTGAAGACAATTTCACCGCTTAGCTAAACCTAGGTACAAAAATGAATAATTTTACAGCCTATCAAAGCCAGTCTTTGATAGTACTGAGTTTCAGCAATCAGATTCTAAACCGGAATGCAGAGAGCAAGGACTGCAAAACCTGGAGAGCCTCGTTGGTGTCAGCACCAGAGGGAGCCGCTTGCCCAGCTCTTGGCCGTGTCAAGCTTAAGGAAAGAGTCGGTAAAATGAAAAAAAAAAAAGGAAAAAGATAACTTGTTAAACACTGCCCATGCATGAAAAATAACATTTGAAAGTTGAAGCTATGTTTGTTGTGCTGATCTTTCTGCAAAATCTTTTTTTTTTTTGCATTGATTACTCCTAATTTATTACATTCAAATTCTAATCTAGCTATTTTTCCCTAGATTGTTGTCAGAAAAATATTCTGTGGCTTACGAATAGGATATTATAAAAATAAATTATGATTGTCAGTAGCAAATTTGGATCTCTTTGCTATAATAATGTAAATACAGTGTTTGCATATGTGATGCTTCCATTTGTATTCTTAGCTGGTGTAGAGTGATACCTGGTAGGAATACAGATCATGCTAATTATCCTTTGGTCAACTACCATCCCCCGTTTTTTTCTCCTCTTAGTAATCCCCTACTTTATATGGCATTAATGTGTATTCTCTTAGAACACTGAGAACTGAAATGTGATACTACGATTCTGGTCCTCATTTGTAAAGCATAATTAAGTATTTGTGTGCCACTGAAATTCACAGTGCAAGATGCTGTATTTACCCAGAGAAAAGTCCTCGGAGAGCACCCTCCCCCCCAAACCACCTCCCAGGAGCTGGTGCAAAGTGTTTGTAATCTATGTGCAAGTACAAAGCAGGAGGGGAAAAGCAATATTGCCCTTCAGACAAAAGATGGCTTGGACATTTGCTTAACTGTGAGTTATCCAGGGTTGTGGAAGCAGCCTCTGGCAGAGCGAGAAATTGAACCTGAGCCTCTGAAGTCCTAGTCCAGCACCTTGTTCATAAGATGTTCTTTCTCTTATCCTCACCACCATAAAATGTGACCCCTGTGCGCTGAAGATAATACTTTTAAAGCTAGATTTGTAGGTTCTACTGCCACCGTAGTAAAATTCCCTTATTTACAGGCGTGCGCACACAGAGAGACGCACGTGCACGCAAATCCTTTCCTTTGACAGGGGATTTGCTGATAAGGCAGTATAATAGCACTAAAATCAATTCATGTGGAGCTTCAAAGTTATTAAGCTGTAGCAATTTAAGTGTATTCAATCTGTCTGCTTAAGAGATTGCCAAGGCAGGTGCCTACTCGCAGAGTATGCATGTAGAGAGTAGGTGTATGTATACACATACATACATGAATTTTTAGAATGTATATATAAACATACATATACAAGTAGTTATTTCAAATTCAAAATTAGGAGTTGAGTTTAGCTGAGATGTTGTTGGAGGTTGAGCAGCTGAGAAATTTCAGTACTTACAGAGTGGCCTGCTTTTCTTTTACTTGATACGAGAAATAAGAAAAAGCCAATTTATTAGCTGCTAGGGCCTGGCTGAATGGACCTACTTCCCAATTTCACATTTGGACTAAATTAATAAAATTCTTCTACAGTTCAATATTTTAGAAGCTATGCTGCCAGATATAAATGGCAGGTTAAATTAGTTCTTGACTTCCTTCTTTAAGAAGATACAGGACAAAAGTTCTTTTCAACTTTGCATTTCCCCTTTTTTACATCCTGAAATTTGTCCCTTATTACACCATTGGAAAATATGTGTAACTGATAATTCAATTAGTTTGACTTGCAAATCAGGAATAAGGCAGCATAATGGTCTTATAATAATGCTCAGTGTGAGATCCCTTTCTGGCTCAAACAGGGTCAGGGCACGCAGGTGACAAGTGGTATTTGGGTCTCTGTGACATCGACATCTTGAACTCAGGTGACGAAGTCCTTAAGTGAACTCACATAGAAAAACTTGGCCAGAGCAGCAAACTGACCTTAGGCACCAGTTAATTCACCCAACTGGTTCCTTTTCTTTCCAAGGTCTCCAGGAAAGTTTTGTGTGTCAGTACAACTTGCCGTGCTCCTGGATAGTGTAGCAGCCTTGGGATCAGTAATGGAGAAACTGCAGATTTCATTACCTTTTCAATCTTGCTGAATTTCAAGAGCTCAAGTTTTCCCACGTTGAAACAAAAGAAAGATATACTCTTTGACAGTCTTTAAAAAAAGAAAAATAAAAAAGGGTGATAATCTTAAAGCGGCAAAATTTGCTGTTGGGTCTTTCAAATGTACTCTTTCACTCTGTTTGCAAGTTCAGATCCTAAAAGGTTGTCAGAAAGGGACTAAACAACCCAAAACAGTTGAGAGACACTCCTTTGTGTGTTCTTAATGTGATTGATTTCATGGTTTTGGTCTTTGATTCAGTCTTTGCTTTCTTTTGGTCTCAAAGACCAAACACAAATAAACAATTCATTATGATTTAGCTGTTTTCCTGGAGGACATTTGGATTGGAAGTTCCAATAAAAAGTCTCCAGTTTTGTGTCAGGTCAAGTACGGTCTTCTTAAAGCACCATTTGAAACCATCATACACATGGCACTTTCTCAAAGGTTTTTGCAAATATGTTTTCTAAGTGAGGCTATTTATCCAAGAACCATCTCCCAGCCAAGCTTTCAGAAAGCAGGAGCTGTTTCCTTCTCAGAGGAAATTATTTATTACTAAGACAAAATGACTGCACTAACATGCTTCCCAGCACAGGGTGATATATTAAAATCTGGAGGATTTTGAAAAAATTGAGGTGGAATAACAGGGCAGCAGAATGGCACTTGAAATCCAATCACCGTAATTGTAAATTGACACACCTTGGTGGAAGTGCTCGATACTGAGACAGAGCCTGGTTTGTGGGGTGTCTGGGGAAAGATCTTTAGAAACATTATAACTTGTTCTTTGGTGGTTCATTCTAATTTAAACACGGCTGGGAATCATCTGTTACAGCTGCAGCCCAAACTAGGCAGTGTGATTGAGCTCGTCTGAGGCTTAAGCCCAAAGTCCATTGAAATCCATGGAAAATTTCCCATTGGTGTCACTGGTCTTTGGATCACTTTTCAGCAGTTCTGGCAGTGTTACACTTCCATTAAATAATGACCTAATAATGAAAAACTCTGCATCCCTGTCTGTAGTGTTTCTGTGAAGAATGATTTTCTTTGCTTCCCTTTAAAAAGATCTCGAGGACAATTATATGCTCTGTTATTCATCTGGATCTGTGTGGAATCTTACCCACAGCACGGCTGTGCAGCTCGCACCTCCTGCTCTCCAAGGGCAAAGTGCACACAAGATGCTCAGGTTTTGTACTCATGTCCTGTGATATGAATGAATCCAGGTGACCACGTGGCAGCTAAGGTATTCAGATTAAACAAAAGGAACATTGGGAATTTGCCACCTAAAGAGGTCATCAAATCAAAATTTCAGACTTTTTTTTTTTTACTTTTTATTTTTTTGTGGTTTTTTTTAAGGCTGGATGATTATATGACTGTTAATGATATTTGTAGCTCCAGTATGCAAACCAAGATAAGAATAATCAAATCTCATGCTTCAGGGCATAAGCTAATCACCTGCTGGGTTTGGCATAATTGGTTTAGTGCATTATACGTGGAAGGGAGGTTCACTTTCTCTGAAACTTAGCCACCCTCAGTGAAAGCATTTAAAAGGCCAGAGTTTCCTGATCCCCTTTGACAGCTCCTTTGTCTGTACAATGATGTGTAACCAGGGCCAGTGAATGTTAATATTGCAACCTTATTTTTTACTTCATGATGTAAAGCTGTTAGTAAGAATTACTGCGTTTTATGTGACAGTGCCTACATGTCTATTTAAGGGTTCCTTGATGTTTCTTGCTGGTGGAAAGGATGCTAAATGATGTAAGAAACAGACTTGCTGATAAATTTCTGAATAGTGTGTACAGACACAGACACACATTCATTAATTCATGTGTTAAATTACAAAATAATCAATTTATCTATCTGCCTTGGTATCTGGACATAGATAATTGGTGTGCTACTTACGAATAACGCGGAAATGTTTACAATGCTTTGCAGGCCTCAAATTAGACAAGTAATAAGTTATAATAACTATTTGATTAACTCCTTGGCAGTAGAAGTTGGATTTACCTGACATGGAGCCTGTTTCTGGCACTGGATTCACCAGAAACCACCTGCTAGAAAGGATTAATTCTGTAATTGAATCTGTGCTGATGTTCGTGAATGTGTTTTCTGGCATGTGGGTATGGAGCAGGGAAGCGTAAACATTTTCCCCTTCCAATCCCCTCAATGGAAGCAGACCATGTCTGCAGCCTGTGCACTCTGGTGAACAAAGACCAAGTTAAGACTGGTGTCTTGTTAAAGAATAAAATAGAGTCTCATGCCCCTTAGCAAAATCGAATATAAACCAACAGGCAACAAGATACCCTAACCAGAGTTCTCTAATATGCTCACCCCCCCAACTGATAAGATTCAATTCCATTGATTTTTGAGTAATTTCTGTTGAACTCTATTTGTTTTTTATTGTTAAATTAGATCTGGGGTTTCCCAGGCAGTGCAATATGTTCTTTGAAGGCAGTTTGCCCTGCAGCTCCACCACTACATTGGATGACAAAGTTTTACTGGGTTGCTTTATGCTCTAACACTTTGACAGGCAGCAGCCTTGGCTGCTACGAGCACTTCACTTTAGCTGGACTTTCTCTTCCAGGAATTTATGAGCACCACCCAAGTTTTTACCACTACAAATGAGTTTCAACTAAAAATAGGGCACTGTTTTTCTCCTGGGTTTCAGGATTAAGTGTTACTGACTAAAATTTAATGTAGCTCTATAGTTTATCCTCAAGATCAGGAGAGAGGCAACAAATGATACGAGAGTTCTGAGCCTTCTGGAAACCTGGTGCAAGGCATCTTCTCTGAAAGCCTCAGGCAGCCCTGTATATGTGCATTTACAGAAGATTTTTTTTTTAAGTTGGGGAACAGGAAAACATGATATTATGTTGGGATTTTCCACTGTCCTTGTAGGGCAGCAGGGTCAGGGGCTAATGGTAGATCTAGAACCCCTTTAGTACCTCAGCTGGACCAGCAGTAAATCTATACCCTGTCACTGGAGGGAGGTTTGAGCTCAAAAAAGCACAGGAGTAAGGTTACAACTTGTATCCCGTTTTTCTTCCTTTTGCATACAAGTCAAGATGTTGGCTGATACAGGAATAAGAAAGGAAATATTACTCTCTTAAGAAAGCAACAATGAAAGCACGAGCAAGTTCATGATATGTGTGAAGTCCTCACAAGCTGGCCTGCAGGAAAACCTATAACACTGCTAAAATGTATGCAGCGGGGTTGGTTGTTTTTTTTTTTTTCCCTCCAGATGAGCACTTTTAATATAACATTTTCATAATTTCCACACAGTGGTAATAATTTTATTGCTTTCCTTTATCTGTACCTATTACTGTTCATAGAGTAGCTGCTCAGTTCTGATAACTCAATAGAAATGAATTCCTAGTATAGCTCAACATTTACAGAATTTCATAAAATTTTCTGAATTTCCACTTCAAAGTAGACTGGCACAGTTTACTGTGGCTGCTAATAGACATTTTTAGGTTTAGTATTTTGATCTGAAAGCAGTTATTTCATTTCCTGGTGATTTATGTTTCTTTTCTGAAAGAATTCAGAGTTTTCAAAGTTATCAGTCCACAATTAAGACTTTACAATTAGCTGGCCCATCACTGTAGTAGCAAAGTATTGGCCTATGGGATTACAGAGAACAGCACTGGATGAAATAATCAGCCTTGCAGAGCCAGACCCAACTGCACAGGAAAGATTTTGCTCAGAATTTCAATATGAGAAGTTGTTACCAGATCACACGTAAATAACTCTTGAAAGGGAAACTGACCCAGCCAGAAATGCATTTATCTGTAGGCGTGCTTGCACTGGTTCTTATCCAAATTTTGTCTTTATTCAGTCAGTCAATCCTTTAAACAGGACCTTTGGTTTGAAGACTGAGGCTTGTTTTTTACCCTCTCGAGGTGCAGCAGTCACAAAAAAGGTATCTGAATTGTGTGGAAGTGATAAACGCTATTCCCACTGGTCACCACTGATACATTCAGGCCCTGTCTTGTGTTGAAATGAATTTATTGTGTATATCTTCAGAAGTCAAATACTGTAAAAGTAAAGTCTTAATTATAAAAATAAGCTTCGACTTGAGTCTACAGAAAGCTGTTAATGATTGTAACGGTAGAGTTTCTTTCCAATAAACCTCAGAATAAAGCGTTTTCTTGAGCTGGCTGTTCTCAGAACATTTTATAAAGCCTTTTGGTCACTGCTCAGGAGGTCTCTGTTGCCTTAGAGATACTCTTGTATATTTTGTACATGAAATAAACCCAACAGAACTGCCCAGGGATTCTGCCACAGTCGGTAAAATAACACTCAGGTCCCACCACGAATGGCTCCAGCTCCTAGTCGTTTGCCAGGTTGGTTTTGACAGGCAGCGTTGTAGATAAATGGAGGTATTTATTGTGTACTTTGAAGAAATTAAGGAATTAAGTATTTATTGTGATCCAAAGGTGAAATGATGGAAATTTCTGGTTTACAGATTGTTCATTTTTTTTCCCCCCCAGGTTACATTTGCTTTGATTGGGTGGTAGAAGTTATTTTGTATTTTTCTGTATTTTGTTGCCTTGGATTTAAACTTTTCATAGTTTCATGCAGTCACAGAAATCCCTAAGGAATAAAGACATAAACCTCTATTTGATACTGCCATGATGAGGGAAATAATTTGTCATTTTCCTTAATTTTGTTTGTTTCCACTAGAACTACATTTAAGGAAAAACCACCCCTGTAATTTGTGAATAAAACCCTTCTACATTCTCTATCTGTGCAGCTTCACTGATTCTGATGGCACTGCACAAAGACACATAAAAGCCAAAAGCTGTCGTGCTTATTTGAGTGGTACTTTGGTACCTTTTCAGACTATCAGACATGATTGTGTATCTTTGTCATGATTTGAGGACTGAAGCTCACCTTAATTTCCACCTTTCACCCTGAAAATCTGGAAACACTCTGCAGCAGAGCACAGATATTCTCACATTCACATTTTTTAGGTGTAAAAACTTAGATGCAGGGAGACAGAGAAGCTGCTGAAAGTCCCAGAGAGGCTATTACCCAGTGTCTCAAAGAACATATCTACCTGCAGGGACGCATTAAATATGGCATTAACTCCTCAACCCACACTGACTTCAATGCACGTCAGCTTCAGTTCAAACTTTGCCTTTTCAATAAATTAAAAGTGAAGCTGGGAAAAACACAGGGTTAAGGTTTTGACTTTGGCAGGGAAGCCTTGCATTTACACAGAGTTCCTCCATAAAGTATGAGCAGCTGAAATTTGCTAGAAAGAGAAATATAAATATTCTCTCCTCCTTGAAGATTTTTCTTTAGGGTTCTCCCTAGAGATAATGATTTGTGTAAGATTTCTATGACCATATTACTAATAATTTAAGTATTTCAAGCATTTATGAAAAATCTTCCATTGATCAAATATGGAAGAAAGGGTTTTTCTTCCTCCTACCAGCTATGGAAAAGGTGTCAAGTCTTCCAATGAAATTGCAATAGGGCATGATTCTGCCAGATGTCAGCTACCCTTAATCCTTGTATTTTCAGTAAACATAAAGATTTTTACAGTTTTATGGAAGGCTCTGTTTAGTTTTTAAGGAAATATTACTAGGGTCTATAGGATTCATTGCATATAAATATTTAAGGACTATTACAACGTAGGCATATGGTTCAATGGAAGCACAAAGCCTTTCACACATAATTAGTCAAGTTGTGGTCCAGATTGGATAAGTGCTTCAGAAGAGTCTAAATATTGAACAGCCAAAGCCAATGTGATTCTAATGCAAGCTGCTGTAGTTCTTCCAGGAGGAATCTGTTTTTTGTTTCTCTCTGGTCTTGCATGTTTTTCTGGCTCTTTTATCCTTTTGAGTAAACAGAGTGTATGAGAATCTGATTCTCCAAGTGCACATGTATAATTTAATTTTTACAAGAAATTTCACTCCTCCTAGCTCTAAGTTAAATGTATGCATGTATGCAGAGTCAAAGCTTTGGATTACACTCAGAAAGTGTAAGTAGGAGTTGGGTTCTGAAATGAGTTTCAATCTACCCCTTTTATTTGACCTCACATTATTTTGATGCACTGAAATATTTTATACTTAAAACAGGCTTACACTGGAAGTACAGCTCCTCCATTATATCTGACTGGCTTTATTAGAAACTGCAGAGAACCTGTTGTATGTACACCTATGAGTTGCTATTTAAATAATTAATTAGAAATTGGAATAAAAATGGCGGCATATAAATATACAAGCTTCTATCCCCTATTCGTACACCATGTATATTCTTTGTTGATTTCTGAGGGGAATTAGGCCTCTAACTCTCTCCACACTCTAATATGGAACTAACATATCAGATTTATTCAGTGTACCGTGCTTCCCAAAGCAGCCCAGTAACTTGAATGCAGGTTGTATTGGAGTTTCTTATCCTAGGTAAGTGGTAATAGTTATTAAAAATATGGTTGGGCCTAGAAAACACTCTTCCAAAGATAAACCCTCAAAAATCTGTCTCATTGTGTGGAGCTTACCCTCTTGGTGTGATCCTACAAGCCAACACAGCTGATCCACCAACTATTCTTCTGCTTCAAAGTGAATTTCCAGGCTGATAAATCTGTGCTAGTAACCTGTACAGATATGAACTTTGTCCCTCCAGAGATGTGATTTTAATCTATCATCGAGAAAGTATTTGTAGCTGGCTTTTGTGCGGTAGATTATTGATGGTGCCTCTTCCTTTATGCTTGGGATGTCAAGTAAGTGAGGCAAACTCTACAGAATTTCAATGGACTGGCTCAGTCCTCTCTGAGACAGCAAATAAACTGCACAGTGGGTTGTGTTTTCATATATTTTGCAAATGCGTCAGAGAAAAACAGATCACCCCAGATACCGAGACATGTATATGATTCAGTGTGAAACATGGACACACTTCCAAAACAGCAATAAAGAGCTGTCCTTTTTGTCTGGGGATGTCAGGCTCCTGGAAACATCTGAGCTGTGGTGGTCTGACATCAGTCACATTATGGCTTCTTCCAGACTTCTCATATTTGGGTAGTATGATTGAAGCTTCAACACAGCATGCTCTGCACAAATGACAGTACTTTGGGCAGAACATGACAGATTTTAGCAAACAGATTAAAGGAAAGTTGAAGTGACTTTCTGCTCTTCTTGATTATCTTTTTGTGTGTGGTCTCATCCTGCAGCAACACGTATGGAAATACGTCGCATATCATAATCTCTGGTGCAAAAATGAAAAGCATGAAAATGAGCGGAGACGGTTCTTTTCATCACATGGAAATTGCTGAAAGATACTCTGTTGGTGATGGTCTAATCACTTTGTACTCTGCCTTATCAGTAGGGTTGAGCAGGATGTAAATTGTGGTTCAGTTTAAACAGCATTAGTTTCTCAAGCTGACTGAGAAAAGCCATCCTGTGTGCCTGGCTTGGAAAACTAAACTTCCCAATGAATGTCTTAGTTTGCATGTGGTATCAGAAATCCATTTAAACATAAGAAATTCAGAGTTACTCAGTTTATTTCTCTGAGTCTGGGTGGTAAAATGCTCAATATTTCAGGTGGGATTGGTGAAAACTTGCAATCAGAGCTGGCTGTAGAGGCACTGTGTGTATCTTCTGGCACTGCAGTTTTTATTTTTCTTACCCGTGCAATAAAAAGAGCTTTTATTGGTGCAGTGTTTGTTGGAGGCCTACTGCAGGGGTCCACCACAGGAGGATAAATCAAGGTTGATGTATCTACTGTATTCTTCACTGGACTGTTTTATTCTATATGAGCATTCTGATTCTCATATTTTTGTCACCCAGGAATTGAAAATGCCAGGAAACCTTGTTCTTTTAGTCACTGAGTCACCAGGGAGTTGCAGGCGATCCCGTTGCCCACACAGTGGTGTCCAAGATATTCTCTCCACGCTGGTTGGTGTGATAAAGAACCTGGGAGGCATTTTGTGAGGATTTTGTCTCGTGCTGATACAACTCAAATGTCGCCCCACTGCTGTATATCATCAAGTGGGACAGTGGAATTTAATATCAGTTCAAAAACCACAATCTCTGTGCAATGTCAAGACTGCAAAGAGAGAAGCCAACCACTCACCAGCTGTGGCTGGAACACAGCTCTCACTATAGTGGAAAATGGCCAGGCATAAACCAGATCATTTCCTCATAACCCCAAGCACTTATTAATGTTAACACTATCATTCATTATTTACCTTTTCTGTATTTAATCTCTGACCTAAAGTGCTTTATAATCAGGAAGCAGTTTTTACCCATCTAATCCCAGCTGGTATTTCAGAATCTACTTTTACTCAATTTTTAATATTTAGGTAATATTTTTTGCTCATTAACGGTGTAATTCTGCAACTGTGTTATAATTGTTAATGGCCAATTAAAGCAGATTAGGATTTTTTCAACCTGAAAGATATTAAAATAATTTCTTAGTTTGAAGATTAGAAACATGTTATTATTTCAGTCAAACACTTAATTTGCCTCACTACCTGATCATATTAACTTGGAGAAATTCCATTGCTCAAAAAAAAACCTCTTAAACAAATAAAGTTAACTTTAGGAGGTTTGATACTTAAAAAATTAATAAATGATTGCAGGTCGTATATACTTTTGATAGCTGTATTTTAGGTTTTGTTCCTTAACTGGAACAAATGTTTTTTGCTAGTCCTGAGAAGAGGTTTGTGGTATGATGGATAACACATTGTGAATAATTAGACAATGTGAGGCTGTAAATCCCAACAAGAACAATGCATCTCTCCCATTAGTTGTTTCTCCTGCAAAGGGCAGTGCACAATGATGGAGCAGAGCCATTCATTTTAGATACATTCCATTTGCAAGTAATCTTTCATGTGAAAGGAAAACAAGATGTATGATAGTTTACATGTCAATTAAACCACTCTAGGAATGAAAGAGCAGTTTCAGAAGCTGGAAAACAAAGTTTTTCAGATGGAGAATTAGCTCTTGGCTAGAGACTAATACCTGTGCAAAAATCAGCAGCGGCCTCATTATGAACCTACCTTCCTTGGGTTCTGGCATTTAACAATGGAAATGAACGGGAAGGACTTGTCTTGTAATTAGTGTGGGTTGGGACATCTGAACTGTCCCAGCAAGAGCATCTGAACTTTCCCAGTGCAGTGAAAGAAAACTTCAAAGAAGTCATTATTCTTTCAGTTCAGTTGGTGGATTGGCTGATTGGGTTGGGGTTTTTTAAAGGATTAGCTCCCTGCTGTGGCAAATAAGTATTGAAATGCTGGAAATGCTGATTTTCAGAAAGACTGTTCAGAATGAAAGCTGCTTTTCCTTTCTATTAATCTTATTCCCATGTGTCACTAGAATGTAGAAGGTGGGGAAAACGGGGAGGAATCTGCATTATGATAGGAGTGCACTTTGACCTGCTTGTGATATCATCTCCTTTGTTGGACTGTGAAGGTTTTCATGCTGGAATGTCAATCAGCTGTCTCAAATTCACGGGTCTTTAAAATAATTGAAGTGGATGAAAACGCACCGATTAGGACGATATTCTGGAATGGAAGGATATATTCACAAGTAGAAGGTCCTTTACTTTTAGCAGCTGTGTCAAGTCTCTTTAAAGCCTCTATTCTCTGCTTCTTGTCCAAAGAAATAATTTTCTATAAGCTTCTCCAGGTT
Organism: Pardalotus punctatus; assembly: GCA_013400915.1. Lineage (NCBI taxonomy): Eukaryota > Metazoa > Chordata > Aves > Passeriformes > Pardalotidae > Pardalotus > Pardalotus punctatus. Next base: position 611,064 of record VZTX01023804.1, read on the forward strand.
TCTGCCTTTAGCCACAAGGACAGGCATGCTGCATTTTCCATTGCTGGTAGCATGCCAATAAACTAATAACACAGTGTTCTTCTTAATGAGGTGGCAGTTTTCCTACCTCCGAAAATTAAGAATGTCAGTCTGCAGCAATTTGGCATGAGGTGGCTCTGCTCATATCACTCTCTTCCAGTAGCAGCAAGAACAAAGTGGTGTTATTATCCATAAGCCCAGATCGAACTTGAAGTTCTATATGTAATATATCTCTAGTTCATCCCCTAATCAGCAGTTAACCTATAGAGGTGAGAGAGGCCTTCTCATATGAATTTCTGCCCAATATCACACAACTGGCAGACAGGAATGGGAAGGACTAGACAAGAAATAAAACATTAATCACCTCCCCGCCGCAGCTTGTAGATATTTAAATAATACGCATATTATTGTGTAAGCAAAATGAAAGAGATCAAGTTATGAATGTTGAAAAATTAAATCAACCTTTACTCAGAAGAATTACTTGCACTTCTAAACTAACGAGACTCAGAAAAGCAGGCTGCTGCAAGATGCAGTGTAACAGTGCCAATAATTTTCATGGATCTGGTGCGCTCTCTCTGACAAAACACCCCTTGAGTAAGGACAGCAAATGCTGTGGCAAGTGACAAGAAAATACTTGTTATTTTAAAAAATGCATGTGGTCAGGGAAGTGATTGTAAGAAATGTCAGTAGATCTATGTCCTGTGTATTTTCAGTCTTTCTGCTGACTCTTGTGGAAAAATAAGTATGTGCTATTCTTCACACCAGTTAGCATTGCAGAGCCATCACATCTCTGGGAAGGGATGAGCTGATTTCTGACCTGGCTGTATTAATTAAGTCCCAAATGTCGACTCTTTATAGTAGATGATGACGCATGGACCATAAACAACTCAACTTGATGTTCAGATCTCAGGCAGATTTTTAGTGGTAGAAATGCGAAAACTTTGTGAGTCAACTAAATCTCATCAGGAGTCACAACAATGAACATTGAACTCACTGACACCACTTACAGACTCATTTTTTCATCATATAATTGCATTTTAACAGAAATTTCTTTTGGTCCTTGTCCTTGAAGTCCTCTTTGCTCATCTACAAAACAGATGCTCTTCAGTCTGTGGGTAGACCAGCTCAGCACAATGAAGACATGAATACTTCTGTAACCAGTTCCTTTCTGACCTACCCCTACCTACAAATGGTCCTTGGTATTAATAGGAGAGAAACTTCCTGTTCAATAACTATATCTATCTTTTTCCTTGTACATTTGTCTTTTCTTTCCTCTTCCTGTGCTTATACATATTTTTTTCTTTTCTGGGCTGTTTAAAGAACTGCAAGGGGAGATTATGTTTCAAGGATGTGGAACTGTTTCTGAGGACACTAGGAAATTACTGTGTGATTAAAAATGTGCATTTACAGTTTTCTCCACTGGTAATGTTTAACTGTCCTGTCCTGCTAGGGGCTTCTTTCATTTTAACAGATGGCACTGTTTTTCATCATTGAAATCATAAACCTTTATGTAATCTACTTACATATAATTTGTATTTATTTCCTAGCAGGTTCTTAATTTTCTGAAAGTAATAGTTCTCAGTGGATTCTGCCATGCAGCTCTGTACTGTGCCAAACTGTGCCAGCATTGATTTTCATATTGACTTACATCAATTGTGCCATTAGTGTAAAATGGATGGGAAAACACATTGAATATATCATTCTGAATGTTTTCATTCTTCAATATGATATTAATAATTCAGAATGTTTTTAAGAGACAATATGCATTTAAATCTCTGCCAGGAATTGAAAATATATTTACCCCAGGCCCTTCTGCCTACGTTGGTTATGTGTTGGCTTATTCACTGTAATTTTTCCCTTCCATCCCTCTGCCATGTGTATCCCCTCCTTCTATCCCTTCCAAAGCACTGCTACAAAAGTCTGTCCTACTCAACCCCATGACTCATCAAACAAAATCACTCAAGGTCCCAGGTGATGTACTTGTATAATCTCAAATGATTCCTACTCTCTCTTGTTCTACCAAATACCTTCTGCTCTAGAAAAAAAAAAGCCATGCTCTTTGCAGCAAACTTTCTCTACATTGATGCAGCAAGTCTCCAAGTTTGCAGCCCTCCTATGAGGCAGATGGGAAATTTTGTGACAATTTCAGTTACATTTAAAATGGCAATTTTGGATGAATTCAATGTGAAGATAAAATTCTGACAGAAATAGTAATTCTCTGTTTTTATTTTCAGCTTACCCCTGATTGTGTTTTCACTAGCTTTATTTTTACAGTTCAGCTGCAGCAACTACACTCTTGTGTTTTCCTGCTTACCTATCCTACTCCTTGCTGATAAGAAACAGTTTTCAAATGTATATTTAATTGATTAAATACAAGCTGAACCTTACCCTAAACTCCACCCCTATGGAGCAAACCTTTCCAGGTTATCTCCCTGTACTGTTATTTTCCCCTGGTTCAAATATGTGTGGCTTTTGCCATTCCTGTGCTCTGCTTGTTGTACATAGTTCTGTGCTCATCTCTCTCCTGCCATTTCCATGTTTTTTCTCAAAATGTAGGCATGCCAGCAATCTTTCCTTCTCAGTTGAGTGTGCCAGTAATCACTCCACATTCAACATGTTCTGACTGTCATTCTGTGTTTTCTCTCTTGTTGGTTCTTCTTGTCTCCTTCTGCATTCAGGCATTTTGTGACAGCAGGTTATATTATTCCATATTGGTAAAACACCATGTGAATATATAAACTTATATACATGATTTTCAACAATCATGCAGAGATGAAGAAATTATATTTTAAAATTCCTTGGGATTGATTTCAGTTTGGCATGTGTTGACTTGTGCTGAAATTGCAAACTTTTTTTTTAAGTTGGTTGATACTTGAGTCGTTCAGATGGTGAATATCTGACAAGGAGCAGTACAAGGCACAGCAAAGCTGAGGAGTGTTTGGGACAGAGATGTGTGAAAATAATCATTTGTATAAATAACACAAGCAAGTGATATTATGCCAGTTGATTTTGCTTTATTTGTGAGGTTACAGCTCTACATGTAGAAGATTCTTTAGAGCATTTGTGTGCTTTTGCTGTTAAGCATATCTTTGATATTGATTTCAGAGGTGTTTTGTCTGCATCCTTCTTACCTTACTGATATTACGATTTTTTCCTTTTCATGGTGGATAACTTTTAATCTAGCAAGTGTGTTGAAGTTAGGTGGACATTGTCATATTTCTGTACAATTTCTTTGTACTTCTTTCCTCCTAGAAGATGCCAAGGAAAGCTTTCAAGCCTTTTTTATGAGTAATCCTTTGTCTATTTATGGTGCATTTTCCCACCTGCTTTTCTGATGGGACTTTGTGTTAATGGCTTTTTGTTACCTTCCGTGGTTGTGCCCAAATATCAGGGATAATAATGGTTCTGTTTTGGGAACTGGGCATGAGAGTTTGGTGCGAACACTATTGCTGCAGAAAAAAAGTGTTTGCAAATCTCTGCCCTGAAGGATATCCATGACCACTGCCATCCTAGGATGGGAGTTTTTTCCCCAGCAATGTCTTCAGAAGATCAACATGAATCTGCATGGATAAATTCAAGGATTATCCCATCTGATAATCATTCAGTAGTACTATTTCCTTCTTTTTGGATGTAGCAATGAGAGCAGAACCAGGCAAACTCTGCCAGCTTGAACCTTTACAAAAGTTAGTGCCTCTGGCTAAGATGTAGGAAATGCAGATCTACAAAAAGCTTGATCTACAAAATTCTTAGATATAGTCTTGAATTCTACAGAAGTGGGGATATCAGCTGTTTATTAGGTGCTTATCCTTTCTCAAGATCATACCTTTGAAATGGCTTTGACCAGATAAAATCAGGCAACTTCTTTTTTTTTTATAGCCTCAAATTTTTTTAGTTTTGCCTTGAATTAATTGAAACACAGATCCAGTTGCTTCTGAATGTAGTCTTCTGAGAATAAAAATCAAGTAGAAATCTGCTCATTAGTCACATTAAAATACCTTAAGTCTGAGCGGAATGTCTCTAATTCTGCTCCAAATTTTTCCTGATAGTAGATTATTGAAGTGCTAATTTTAAGTTGACTTTCATAAATAAGGGGGCTGATAATCAAGATATATTTTCTGTGTGTAAATTGTAGTGTTATATTTATGTGTTGTGTCATTGCCTGATTTAGGATTAAAGCAACTTTCTATTGTGCCTGCATTTCCTGACTGGCTTTGTTTCCTGATGTGCAGAGTCACATAGCACAGTGTACAGCCAGAGTATTTACTTTTTTTGACAGGGTAATACAGAACATTTTCTAACTTATCTCCAGAAAATCTCAGAGATCTGACAAGATAATAGCTTTTGCCTGTTTCCTGTGCCTTTTCCTCTTTAGTTATTCAGTCTCCTATCTGGTGCTGTGAGCTCCTTAGCTAAGTGCTACTTGATTGTTTAATAACTAAGGTGCTTTTCATAATGCCTATCATGCTGCCAGAAACCATGCTGTTTATTTCATTCATGTTCTGATCAATTGAGTATTAAGTAATTACTATTTTGGGCTATCTCCAAAGGCTCTTTGCAGTACCCTCCATTAGAACGATGCTGTATCCTGGCACTCAGTTGTGTTGAGGTGTGTTGTAACTAATTAATGGAGAGCAGTAACAAACAAATTCCTTGGTCCACAGGACCCGAGTTGTGCAGATTGCCAGCGATGCTGAACCGTGCACGTGGAAGTGCTCTGTAGATCTTGAAAATTATTTTGCTTTTTCTTCCGCTGATTATGGTATAATCCTGTTTAAAATATTTAATTTGGTGCCCCAGGCCAAACATCTCCTCCAGGCCTGTTGTTAGAGGCTATCGAAATGGCCAAGCACTCATTAGGGGTGGAGAGCACTTACTCTGCACCTGCACGAGTGCAACTGGTTTCCTTTCCTCTGCATGGAGCCGAATTCACTCTCACCAAATCAAGCTCTGTCAACCACACCAGCCTGCAGTAAGTGGGGAAGATCAGGGGATTTGCTTCAAAATTGCTCTGCTGCTCTGGGCCCAAATGTGAATATAAAAACAGCCTTTGTATCTATATTTCTGCTGTCTTTTCTTCGCTTTCTCTTTGTGTTACTTGTAAGAAAGACAGATCTGACAGAGAGGTGGTTTTGTGATCACAAGCTTGTTAACTGTGGTTTGCTTGTTGGTTGGTTACAAGGAGCTCCCACGAGAGAAGTGACTCTGAGGGAGTTCTGGATCTTGTCCTCCAAAATGTTTACTGGTTTTCTGCTTGTTGTGAAAAAGTTGGAAGAAAAAGCCCATTCAATTAACCTGATCCTCAGCCATTGCAGGAGGTACCTGTAACTGCAAACTTTTAAAGAAATATTTGTCCTGCAAAGAGCAGCAGTAATAAAAGCAAGGTACTTGTGGAGACAACCTGAAAGGGGACCAGGGCATGCTTTTAGTGACAGTGAATGTGCCTGCAGCTTCCATGGAGACAGATTGAGTGTCCAAAGAGCAGCAGAGGTGGTGATGAGTTTAGAGCATAGGATTGATGAGAAGCAGCTGAGAGAACTGGGGGTGTTTAATCTGAAGAAGAGGAGGCTCAGGAGAGAATTCACCTCTCTACAACTCCCTGAAATGAGGTTGTGGTGAGGTAGGGATTGGTCTTTCCTCCAGAAAACAAGCAACAGGACAAGAGGAAATGGCCTTTAGCTGTGCCAGGGGAGGGTTAGATTGGATATTAGGAAAAATGTCTTCACTGAAAGGGATGTTGAAAACTGGAACAGACTGCCCAGGTGGAGTCAACACCCCTGGAGGGATTTAAAAGATGTGTGAATGTGGCATCTGGGGACATTGTTCAGTGCTGGGCCTGGCAGTGCTGTGATAACAGGTGGACTCAATGATTTAGAAGTCTTTTCCAATCTAAATTATCCTGTGATTCTATGATTTATATTAGCAACCGAGATTGTAAAAGGGATGTCAGAAACCAAGCTCCAAACTCTGCATCTCCTTAACAGAGTAACAACCGAAATCTTAATGGGATTGGGAAATGCTTTGAATTCAGTTCTTTAGAGAGAGAATCTAGTGTTCTTCCTTCAGGCAGTTCATAAGAGATGCTGCTAAGAAAAGAATAACAGGGAGTGATTTACATTATCACCAAATTCAATCTTGAAGCCAGTAATTTTGGTGTCAACCCACAATTACAGGCAATCACTTCCACTTGGCTGATTGTTCCAGTCTGTTATCATTTACAGTGTGTACTCACCTAATGCTCAGCATTGTGCTGAGTTGGTTCTGCTTTTGCTGCAATTAATCAGCTATGTTGTATTTTCTTTATGATGTAAAGTTGTTTCTGTGAAAAATTATAGGCAGATGAAAGTGTTTCTGGTTGAAAGTGGCTTTTTCAGTTTTTTTCCTGCTCTCCACTGCTCAGTAGCCTCACAGAGATTGTGTGTATCAGCTTGTGATCTGGGAAGATTAAAAGGGTTTCTTAATGTAAGTGTGATAGCCACGAAAAATCCCGTCAGCACATTCCACCTGGCTTGGGAGTTTCTGAAATAATTCTTGAGAAACGCTGCCACGGGGCTGGAATCCCTGAGCCACCTCTCACAGTGATTTTCAGGCAGTGCAGAATGTGCAGCAGAGGCTCCTGCACCCACCGATGCTGGTGGCTGCAGGGGAGCCAGGACAGGTCCTTGGAGGCGAAGCAAAGGACAAGGCACTTGCCAGATTTTAGGCTGCAGAGATCACACTGTGGGATCAGTTGCTCAGTTTCTGTGTATAAGCATCAGATTTGTCAGTGAATCTTTTTAAATGCTCCTTTACCAAAGGTAATTAATTGAGTTTGAGTATTACCAAGCTGTAAAATTAAGTTTGTTTCATTCTTGGCAAAACGCTGAAACAATTTCAACTGGTTTCCAGGTAGCCTTAGAATGTGGGGATGGCCTTAAGAAAACACTTTTTTACTTCCTTTCTGGTGCTCAGAAAACCCAACAACAAATTGAATTGCTGGTGGTGCCAACTGCTCATGGATTTGTTTGTTTGCTTTGCTGGGAACATACCAGAGTTTAATGCCCTCCTGAACCACACAGAGTGATAGCACTGACATTAATGTAACACCAGTAATGTCACTGATGATCATGCCAAGACTGAAATGAGACCAAGAATATCTCAAGCACTTTGTGTTGTCAAATTGAAAAAGCTCCACCGCTTTCGTGTGAATAATTGCATTGCATCACTTTAAAAAGTCCTCAAGCATTTTTGGTCTTTAGTTGTGCATGTTTGGAGAAGTGAGAAAATAAAGAGATGCAGGTTTTAGGCTTTTCAGTGAAACAGCTTACAGACAATATTGAAGTTTTTGATAATTTCTAAGAGTTGTGTGTGACACTTTTGATCCTTTTGTTTTCATAATGATTTCTAGCTTTCTCAGGAACAGAGGCCTTTGTGAATTTTTGCTGTTACAGCTTTATGTTTAAAAAAAACAACCATCTAACCTTTCGCATAAATTTTCTGTAAATTCTTCTCATTAGGCAAAATGTTGTTTGATTCATTTAACCCAACTACTTGTGTGATATGGCAGCCACTTCATTAAACATCTAGAGGAGAATAAACAGAAAGCAAGCTGTCTTGCAAAAACAAGATTTTGTGTTAGGTGTTAAACTTTATTAATCGTTCCAGTTTTCCATATTAAAAGATGATTAGTGCTCATAGCATAAAAAATTATGGCATATAAAAAAATGAAAACATTTTTATAGCAGGCACACACAGAGATGCACACACTTAATTATTACACAATGACTAAACACCCGTTATATATCAGCTGATATCTTCACATAATTTTCTTCCTCTTAAATAAAATCTCATCTTACCCAAATCTGCAACTCCTAAGTTATGCAGTGTAGCACTATGAAAATAAGACCATAAGAATAAATTTAGGCTAAATAAATATAATCTTGTAGTCAAAGATAGCATTTTTTAGGGAGCTGTACCTACCCAGAAATTTGGGGCAGGAAGGGCATATGGCCGCTTTATGGGGAGCTTTGCATCATGTCCCTGTTGGGAAGGGTGAGGTCAACACACTCCAGGTAGTAAATCCTCAGAGGAGCAGGAGTTTTGTGTTTCCTGAGGTCAGACATGGGTGTCTGCCCTGTCTGGGTTTTCACAATCACTGTGGCTGACTGGGCCACAACTTGCAGAGAGGAGTGTTGCTGTCTCTGGGAATATTTCTACTCTCAGTCTTGATGTTCCTTATTTTAGCCCACGAATCTCATGATTATTTGACTGCTTTGTGACAAAGGAGTAGGGACAATTTTAGGTCAGGGGAATTCAACCTTCGAGACAGAAAATAATCTGCAAAACAGGTGAAGGGAAGGTATTGCAACTAATCCACCCTGAAGCACCTAAGAGGACATGATTTTGTAATTCACATGTCACACTCACCTTGCTCATCCCTGCAGCCACCTCTGAATTCCCTCCTGGTGTGATGCACACCGTGCTGAAGATCCCTCACACCTTGTGTAGCATTTCAAAGCTGAACAGACATTCCAGCTCACTCTGATATCAACACAAGGCTCTTCCTTACTTTGCATTTAAGGTTGTTGTGCGAGTGTGTATATCTGCAAAAGGAGCTCTAAGGGTGACCATGATGGCCTTGCTTTTGGCCAGGATAAATTCTGCAGAGCTGTTACTCACATATCTACTCTCAGGTATTGACGGGTTGTTATTTACTATAAATGCTTGCTGGTTTAGTGAGCACTTTTACTTTGATCCTGATCCTGTCACCATTGAGAGGTTGTTCCCATGTGGAGGAATAATGTTCTCTAAAAATCTGGGGTTTGATGCAAAGCAGGAGCTCTTTGGTGAGGGGTGAGAGAATCCAGTCCCCTTGGACTGGGGTGTAACTGGGGAGATGTGAAGCTGTGAAGATAAAAGAAGTTTTACTGTATGATAACATTTTAAAAATTGGTTATCTTTATTCTTCACCTACACAGACCCTGTCCAGGCCGTAGTGTTGCTGCTGCTTAATTCTAGGGAAAAAATTCTTCATTCTTGTATTTCTGCTGCTTTGTTTTCTTGGGTTTTGAGGCTTTTTTTTGGTTGTTTGTTTTGGTTTTTTTTAGTGGGAAGAAGGAAGTGGAATTAGGGAGAGATAAAGATAGCCTGTTAGGTATGTAATTGTATTATTAAAATAGAAACCCCCACGAAGCGCCTTCCTTTCCTGGAAGGTGTTTTTTTTCTATCTTTACCACAGAAAAAGCAAACAGTTCACAACTCTTCCTAAACACAGGCCTGACTTGTACTGGGTGCTCCATTTCGGGACTTCATCTAATCAGGACATGGAATAACAGGAAGCCTGAAAAATCATCTCCCAAAACAGTATCAAATTATCATTCTTTTTATCCCTGCAATGCCATTCAACTTTTCAGTGCAGTTCCACTGCACAGGCCTTTTTTGGCTGCAAATGTAGGCAGCTGTTGGCTTATGATACCAGAGTGTAGCCAAAATTTTCAGTTTGGTGGTTTGATGAACATTGGTATTCATCATCAACTTTTTAAAAGGCATAAAGATGTATAATGTGGTGCAAAAAAAAAAAAAGATATCTTCCCAAATTAATAGGAATTGCACTAAAAATCAGAAACCTTAACAAGTTTGGGTGAGTTTCTGTAGCCAGGCTTTTGAACACATGCTTTTACAATAAAATCAGCAGAAATATCATGGTCTAGCAAGTCGTGGGTCTTGTGATTTAAAAGCAAAACCAGCAGATGTTGACACAATAACTGTAGGAAATACAGTGTCACTGAATGTATTTTACATTAAATGTTGGGTTATCTTGTTATTAGAGTCTTCTTAGGCAAGAAGTTATGCCAGAGGCACGAGTATGTTCAGCTGAATAAAACTTGCTTTTAATAAGCTTTAAATTCTTTTGAAATTAGACATAGCCACACTTGAGGTAGAAACGTCCCTTCTTATTTGCCTTACCTGCTCTCCCGTTTAACAGTGAGTTATTTTCTGCCAAGCAAAGCAAAAAGCCTTTTGGGTATTGTATAGGGAGAGCACATAGACCCTCTGGGTGAGTTCTTAAATTTTTATGTGTGTGCAGTTGTAAATGATGCACAATATCCTAATGCATGGGACCCAGGTAGTTTGAGTGGCACATCCCTACCAGATGGAGCTCTTTACATTTCTGGTCAGTGGAGCAGGATTTCCGTAAGATAAATGGGGCTAATAAAGCATAAAGTACTTGTAGCTACGCGGTGGCTTGTGTGTGCTTACGGTGTCAGCATGAATTTCACAGTATTAAAAATTACCTAAACACAATCAAGTTCAAAATGGTAGCTGGATGCAAGGATGACAGTAGATTAACTGCTTAAAACAGCCTCTGAAAAAATGAACATATGGTATTTCTCAGTCATGGTAACTTGCGACTTTACATTTTATAGAAGTCAAACATTTGTCCTTTTTCATGTAAGTTTAATAAATAACTCAAGATAATTGTTCACTCCTATTTTTCCCCTTCATTCATATAAAAACTGCTAATAAATTTTAAAAAAAACCTCACTCATTTTGCCAGTGTAGAAAACCTTATAATATGTCTTTAATGTAGTGCAGCCATCATTATAATTTATTATTTATATAGGGGATAAAATAGCTGAGCTTACATTAAGTTGTCTGGCAACAAAGTTACACTTCTAGTGACAAACAGGAGGATTGTAACAGAAATGAGTAAATAATGAATTTCCTCTTCATTCTTCAGTTTATATTTTATTACTGAACCTATTTTTCCTTCATTTTCTTAAACAGCTGTGATAAATTACTATAAGAACATGCCTGTATTTTTATTTAATTTAAAAAAAGAAATAACTTTCCTGTATTACCCTTGAATTATTACCTTTTAGAAACTTGGCACCTTGTTGGTCTCCTACAAGTCAAGCTCATTCATTCTCCTTTTGTTCTCCCTTACAAACAGAATGAGACAAGTCAATACTTATGTGAAATAGCCCAAAGAAATGCAAACTTAGTGTTGAATAGCATTGCCTGGCATTTTCTTATTTAGAGTGACTACCAAACACATGGTCACACTGTTTGGGAATTCTCTACCAACAACTGCAATGTCCTTGTTCAAAATTGCCGTGGTGCTGTTCCACTTGTGTTGTAGTAATGTAGAAACCTTCTTTAGTTCTATGTTTATTCCCATAGCTCCTGACTTCTCCATGGCTATTTATCCATGTTCTTGTCTGTGGTCCTTCAGTAGCAAAACCAGTAGATTTTTCTTTTTTTTCTTATTTTTTTTAATAATTTTTTTAAAGGGACTTTCATCCATCTAATATTTGTTGGTCAGCCTTCTGTACAGCAAAATAATGTATATATTATGACAGCAGGATTTTTGTGACTTCCCTGAAGTGGCTATAGAGAAGTTATGGGATTCTTATTTCAATTTTTGGTCATGGGCATCTTGCTGAAATCCAAGCTTTCCTCTCCTACTGCTCTGTCTTTCTAACTTGTCAGCATCATGTACACTAACTCTCACTGAATGCCTCAGGGGCTGAGAACATCTTTTGCCAGTCTCAAGGACTACTCTTGTTCTTGAGTTTGGAGCTGTAGTATTCAGGATCATCAGATAAGCTGTTATTTTGATATTGGTTTTGCATAATTTTAATGATGAAATGTTAATTGGTCACAGTTAATTCTTTCCATCATGACAAATGATTGCCTCCAGCAGAGCTGCTCTTATGAGTGTAGAAAGCAGAGGATGTGTTCTGATGTTATCTGGACAAGTTACTTGGCCTGTCAGTTTTGTTTGATTATCACAGCAGCCATTAAGAAGCAAATATCAAAAGTCAGAAGATAACAGCCCCCTAAAATGCCGTGTGAAGCAAGTGCTTTCTACATGCAAACCCTTTTCACTGTGTAAAGCAATATTGACAAATACATAGGATCTGAATATCCATCTTGCAGATTACATCAGCCAGTTAAAAGGGTTTGAATCCTTCCCCTCCCCTATAACTTTTTACGAATCAAATCCAGCCCAGTGTCCCAGTCTGATGGGTTTCAGTGGCCATGGGATACCTTGTATACAGAGCTGATTACTTGTGAGAGCATGTGCTTAGGATAATGAGGCTGTGTCATGATTTAATTAGAGGGAGTGTGTAAGGGAATGTAGCTTCCTTTTCCTCGCTAAAGTGGAGAGAGATCTTTGCTCATTTGTTCTGAACCTGTGCAAACCTTGTTTCTGTTCCTCTTTTCCCCCTCCTCTCCCTGTTAGTGCAGTTTACCCCCTGTGAAGCAGTCTGAGCTCCTGGCAGGATTGGATGTCCTGAATCTGAACCGTTTCTGCTGTGCTGTATCATTAACTAATGAGCGCTGACATGGGGAAGGGGCAAGAACTAGAAGTTCCCAGTTTTAAGACACTGGGGAGTCATCCCTGTCCTTGGCTGAGCTGAAGCACAGGCAGGGGCCCCTGGACAAACCTCAGGTAGCTCAGGGGCAGATGGAAAAATCGGGGGAATGGACTGTAGGAGCTGTGGTGCTGTGTGCTATTTCACCGTGGAACATGTGATGAAAATCCCCGGGAGGCTGACCTTGTGTCCGTGTCTAGCAGTGTGGTACTGGCGTGCACTTCAGTTAATTGCTTTTAGAGCATTTAATTATGCTGCTTACCAACAGAATGCCATTACCGTGTCAGTGAAACTTCAACACAGGCAGGACTTAAGGATACATATCTGCTCACAAAGCCCCACCAAATTAAAAAAATATTAGTAATAGGTTTATTGTCTAGGAGATTTCCCTAAGGAGGGGTGGACTGCTGCTTCCACCCTGTTTCTCTTCCCTAACACCATAAACAGATTATGAATGAATGTACCTTATTCATAATAGATCTGTGCCAACACAGATAATATGTGGATATATCTCCTTCATTTACAAGTGCTCAATAGAGCGTGGATCTCATTTGGAAAAGGATAATACCCTCGAGCTGGGGAGGACGAGCAGTGTCCACTGGGCTGTCTGCCCTAAACGTGGAGCAGCCCTTTGCTTCTCTTTGTGAGCCACACTTCCATCTTCCCCTCGCCTCAAGTCCTGACCCTCTGGCCGCTCCCAGCCCTGGGAGTGGATCTTGCCATCGAGTACCACTGCCATATCAGTGGCCTTGAAAGCCACAGGAAGAGAGGTGCGGTTTTCTGGCAGTGGAGGTCATTTCTCCGCACTTTGCAGATCTTTACAGGCAGCAGAACAAAGGTAATGGCCCTGCTGCTGGTGGAGTGAGATTTTTGGCCTATTCTTTTGATGGTAGAATACATCAGTTTTTAACCACTCATAATACTGCTTTATCAACAGCACTTCACTGCACTGTCTATGCTCTGTATTTGAGTATTTTTTTACCTGCTAAATACAGTATTCCTAGATCTAATATAGAACCTACTATAATGTGTATTAAAACAGTATAAAAATTATAAACACCTGAGACCAGCTCCCAAAGCTTTGCCACTCATAAGTCTACTTCATATACTTAATTAAAACCATTAGAACAAATATATATGACTTATACACAGCCATGGCATGACTTTGAGATGTTTTTCTTCCGAGGACCCAGAGCAGCTTTATAATTACAACCAGACCACTTAGTATAAACTGTGATAATAGTTTTAATAGTGTCGCTTTGATACCTTTGTGCTGTTCATTGTAGATGAGCACTTAATCCCTGGTGTCTTCCACCAGTAAATTTAAGTGATTTTTTTTTTTTTTTTTTTTTAAGGAGAATTCCTACATAGTTGCTTGCTGTACAATAAGCATTTCACTATCTCCAGGCAGTTTTATTACCCCACTGTGTTTTCTGTACGGAGCCGTGACCCTGTACTGGGATAGAAGCCAAAGGATGAACAGCATGAGATATTATAATTTGGTTTTATTTGAGACCCTTTTAACAATATAATAATTTATGATAGCTAAGCTTTCCTTTGGGAAAACATGTAGGAAACAATTTTATCTTAAACTTACTTTCAAAAATACTGTTTTGGACAAATAATTTATTCTTAAGAGGTATGTTTGTAGGCAGCAGAGCTAATTAATCTAAATATCCTTGGGTTTGTGGCATTTAGGTATAAATGAAATTATATATCTCCTAGCAGGGATGTTGAGTGCTTTGTTTAGAAAAACGTTGGAGTCAGCACTGTTCTCTGACACGGTGTCTCGGTGCATCCGCAGTATTCACATACCCAGAACCTATTTTGCTGAATCTAATTGATTCACACATTCCTCTCTGAAATTATTTAATATCTCATGTTCACAAAGATAGCAACTTTTACAGATCATTTCATTTAAAATGCAGGATTCTAGTTTATACTCGATAAGCCACAATGCTGGGAAGCGCTGAGTTTTCATGAATAATAGCTGGAGTACCTGAAACAGTTTTATAAACAGCTTTTTATTTTTTTTACAAGTTTAATTGGAGCAATCTAATGCATGCACATACCATGAAAATTATGTTTTGTGGCATTCAGCTTTCAAGAGGGAGCTTTTAATTTGTTTTAAACCAGGACTCTACCCTGCTGATGGGTTGCAAATTGTTGTCTGCTCTACCTACAGATCATTCCAGCTTTTCTGTGCTCTAAATAGAAGATAAAGTGAAGCTTGAAACAAATCATCTAACTTCAGCACACCACTGGATTCTCTGTGCTACTTCTAAATAAAGATAGGCATTCCAGGTCCATACACAATTGAGTTTCAAATTGAATTTCAAATTGTTGCTCTCTTTCAAAAGGGGAGCATCAAAGGATCTTAGTTTCTCTCTTTAAACACAAATTTTGGGCCATTGTAGTTGTTAAGGAATAGCCTTAGCGATCCATGCCTTATTTGAATAACCATTGCTATTAACTTGTGATTTCTGAATTTGTAAATTTGTTGTATTTTAGCTGATTTAACATGATTTTTATAATCTCATTGGTACTTTAGAGGGCTATTTTTATAATATTTGCGTTAAATAGTCTTCAAAAGTCCAATAGATACTGTTTTATCAGTTCCAATCTTCTTGAAAAGCAGTGCTGTCATATTTGAAGGACTCTGCTCTGAGATTTCTAGCAAAAGCTGTTTTCTTGCTGAAATAACCAGTGAGGTGTAGGTTGTGGCTACAAACCTTTTCATGGAAGTGTTCAGGTGGCCATCTGATAACAGTTCCACTGTTATCTTTTGGAATCAGCTGAAGCAAAGGAGATTGGCATTTCCTTTACTTTAAAAAAATGTATCCCATAGCGGTGCTTGCAGACTGAGCTGTTCTTATACCAAATTATTCTTATTAAATGTTAACCAAAGTTATTTTTAAATGCCTAAGATGTATGTTGTGTGTGTTCTGTGGCATAAATCTATTATGTCTCTGTAGGAAGGTAATGAGACAGACATGGTAAAAGTCAGATTTGCTGTTCATGTAATTATATCATTATATTGTGAGCATTTAGATCCCTGGAGTTAGATGTACCACAGGGAAAATTTCTCATTTTCTGTAGATGGGCAGACTGTGCATGTGGAAGAGTAAAGAAAACCATTTAAAAATTGACACAGCTTGCCAAAAAGCTAGATGGCTTAGACTCTGAGGAGCACAAGAAATAGGAGAACTGAAAGAGGTCACTGAACAGAAAGTTGACATGGGCTCGTCTGGTTTTTTCCCTTGTAGGGCCAGATATGCTCTATATGGTGCCTTAGCATTTGTTATTTCAGTGAACCGTACATGTCACAAAAATCTGAATGGAAAACTTGAGTTGCCTTACAGCGCTTGAGAACTGGCTTCCCTACATCCTCGTGCCTTTCTGGGGTGCCCAAATAAGCAAAGATTTCATATGGAAATATTTAAAATTTCTGAAGTAAGGGTGCTTAACACTGGCAAGGCCCTGAGATGCACACAGATATCTATGTGTGAGTGCTCCAGCTCGTGCTGATGCTATGGAGTATCCTGCTACCTTTCCTCCACAGAGAAAAAAAATCGCAATTACAGGCATGAGAAAGCAAAATTGGCTGGTTTTATTGTACAGCTTGCTTATTTGAGTAGTGCTTAAAACTCAGCTGGGATCCTTCAGACTGGAAACATTGTGAAGTCAAGGCAGCAGACAGTTCCTGAGCTGAAGTTTCACATTAATGGAGACAAAGCAGACAAATGTGGGAACTGCTCCTTTTCCTTCTGCTGAGTTTTGACCACAAGTTTATGGAACTCATCCTCAGCTGCTCTATTCTGTTATTACTGCAATGATGTGAATGAAATGATGGCAATTTTTATCAGTGCCAATGTGCCCCCATGTTTACTGGAATTTTCTTTTCTTTAGTAAAAGTACAGCTGAGAGAAAATTTCAGCTACAGAAGAACAACTTATCCACATATTGGAAATGGAGCATATTAATTGGATATGTATGAAATGAAAATTGCCTTGCAGAGAAACAGAAATCAAACCTGCTATTTCCCAAGTATTAATTTCATCTGTTATTTTATTTCATCTGCAGTGATAGGAGATGTCTTTTTTGCATTTAAAAAGCCAGAATCACTCTTTGGAGTTTCCAAATGAAAACATGCCTATCTTTTAATGTGGGTTGTTAAACGGAGACCTGAATGGCCTATTTATTTGCTTTGTTTGAGTGGAGACTGGATCTAATCTGTATGTACACCAAGGGCTCTTCCTCCCTCAATTTCTCTGAAAAACTGCAATTAAATTTTAGACATAATAGGATTAAAGCATTATATTGCAGATGACATGACATTTGTGTGCAGAATTATTGGATTTTATATTCTTGCTGATATTTTCCTTGAATATAGAGATAAAAAAGATGACCTAATTCATCTTGTGTATCTCTTTCAGGACCTTCCCTCTGTTTTATGCTACTTATGCTTTTTCTAGTTTTATTTTAAGTCTGCCATTTCCTTGGAAGATTATTTCAGAGCATATTAGACCTCACTGTTAGGTGGATTTTATTTTTTTTCTGATACACAGTTTTCTTATATCTTTAAAATACAGAAGGCAGCAATTTTAAAATCTATTTTGAGCACATGGAGTGCAGTAAAAGTTGTAGTGAGGCACAATTCCACCAAAAAATCAAACATAACTAGAAAGGATATATGTAGAGAATGTACTAATGAGCTTTGATTTTAGGGTAAATGAGTACTAAATACTCAGGGAAGTAGTTCTAGAAGTGTTCTAGAACTCTTCTTTTTTTTTCTTTTTATTTTTCTGTATTTCTACCCATTTCTCTTGCCAGTTTGCCGCCTGTACTGTGTTACGGAAACTAAGGGCCACATGGAAACTAAGGGCCACTTTCCTACATTTCGAAAATTTGCTAATTTATTAGTCTTTAAATATTTTTAGCCATATAGCTCTGTGTACAGAGCATCCGTGGGGCAGTAAAAACCCAATAGATTTGAGGCTGACATGCCAGAACTGCTTCCCTTTCCCCAGCCAGGATGTACAAGTGCTGAGCCAACATGCCAGCCAATACCGCTCTGATGAATGGGGAGGACAGAACAAAAATCTGTTGATTAAACACGCTGGCTGTGAGACGAGATTGCAGATGCACAGATAAAATGATTGCATGGAGGATTTATGTGGCTCGGTGTTAGGGACGGGGTTTTTTTCCCCCTTCCAAGTAGAAACGTGGGGCTGGTGCTTTCCCCTCCCAGACCTGCAGAGGTGAACGGGAGCTGCTTTAGGATGGCACAGGGAGGCTTCACCCCCAGCCTTATCCCAGAAACGTCTTGGCACCAGATTCCTCCACACATTTATCCTGCAGTTTCCATTTTGGATGAGCCCAGTGTCAAAGGAATCCGTTTGGCCAATGGCTGGGGAAGAAGGGATGTCCAAAAGACATCCTAGTTTAGGAGCAGCAAAGTGAGATCCCACAGCCACCCCGTGAATCCCGTAATGACCTGGCAGAGCTGGAGGTCCCTTTGACACAGGTCACAGAGCTTGGAAAGAGCCAGGAACACCTCTTTTGGGAACAAGAAGTACATCTTATGAAAACGACAGGATTAGTCAGTATTTATGTACTTTAATCGTGTTCCAAAGACCCATTTTCAAAGCAGCGCCTTCAGATTTACCTTCCTGACAGAAAAATTATGGTCCGTGCCCTATCCCAGGGATGAAACTATAGGTGGATTTTCCACTGGCTGACAAATGAAAGTGATTTAAACCCCTGGGTTTAAGTTGAAAATAAGCAACAAAATATTCAGTTGTAAATATTTAGGTATTTTTTTACAGAAAGGCTTCTTAATAATTAGAACAACAAAAAAAGTGATCTTCAAAACCTGTATCTTTTATTAAATATGGAATGGGTTTTGCTTAAGCAGAAATACATACCACGTGCTCATACTCATCTATCTGTATGTAGCTTAACATACAGTTATTCAGAATATTAATTTTACAGCCTTAACACCATTTATATTGTTTTAGTTTTAAGGTGTTAAAAATTATGAATAATGTAACTTAATTCAGTAGATTAACTTCCTGCTCTAGTTCTGTCATGCCATGTGTGAGTAGAAATTTAGTTTTGATGATAATATATAAAATATAATTTTAATTAGTTGCATAAAACTATCCTAAGAGTGCTGAGATGCATTAAGAATCGAGAAAAATAATATACTTCAAAATTTATCTTGGGTTACATAACTATTGGTAAAAGGGAAATTTCTATCAGTTTTGCTTGTAATTAGGGTTTTTTTTGGTCATCATTTGGCAGAATTTCCAGGATATTCTGATATCAAAAAATGGCCATACATGCATAGCACAGTTGTCAGAAGAGCCAAATTAGACTAAAGAGGTAGGAAATGGATTGTGCAAAGGCTGAACACCTAACGGGTACAGCAGGAACTCTACCTAAGTGCTTGATATTCTGGAACCGCTGCTTCCAAATTTTTGAATTAATAGAAGACATATTTTTCCTCCTAGTTTCTTGTCATAAACTGAAAGAGGAAACCTGCTGGCTTTTCAGCTCATAGCCATTTCTCCAACATTCAAGGAATTAATCTGAATGAGAAGATATTCCTCAGATCATTAAGATTTGTGAGGCACTACTGGTTCAGTATAGTTTTAAATGAACATTTAGAGGATTTTAATAGGTTATCAGACATTTATATTTTAACATTATATTTTAGCATTGCTAATCATAGTATCATGTAGAAATTTAGATGTGATAATTTTTAAAACAGAACTGCTCGTAGCCTAAATTAAGTAGCATTGATTCAAAATTGATTTTCACTTCTGCTTGAGGTACAAATACTGGTAAAATTGAATTGGAAAAGGAAATAATACCTAAATTCTGCAGTGCAATCCTCCAACCCACATCTGCATGGCACAAGTGTAATTCTGTATAATGCAAGCTCAGTAATATAAGTGCCTCCTCATTACGGTGATACACGTGGTAATGAAGCATTGCATGTTGTAACGCAAACTTCCCTCCAGGGACAGGAGGCTCATTTCAAAATCTCGTATCGCACCGCCTCTCCAGGCTGAAAGCTCTGCAGGGATGAGGTGGTTTTGCTATTCCCTGGCCTCCTATAAACTATTCCAAAAGATCAGCTGGCTTTGATGTTGCAGACTTTAGTGGAGAGGCAAGGAGGTGATATTTATACCAGCATTATACTTGATGCCATGTCTGCATTTCACATTTGGGTCACTGATTAAGTGGATTTGTACGTTGGCTCACAAAGGTGTTTCGTGTTCCAGGTGGGTGGTGGTAGAACGTGTGAGTTAATCTCCTAGAAGTGCAGGTAAGCAATCCCATAATTTGTGTACTTTACAATGATCCAGCTGAGAAACTCATCCAGGAGCATAAAAGAGCCCTGATGAGACAAAGATAAGCAACATATGTAAGTACAATCTCAGAACAGAGCCTTTAGCATTAATAGACTATTTTGTAGGAATCTCATTAGACTGTAACTAGAATTTACATACTGAACAATGCTGTGCTAAATCTTCCTTTAAGGGGCAAAAATGAAATGTAAACCTGTCTTCTTCCAGCCTCAAGATATTAAATGAAAATAATTTTCTTCATCTTAGACAGCAGCCACAGCCTTTCCTTTCTTTCCTCTGCTGCCTTCCTTGGCTCTGTGTTTCTGGTGCATTGAACCCACAGTCCTTTGGCCACATTTAAACCAGTCCTCTGTGATGCAATGTTTAAAATTCTGGCTACTCTTCATTTTCTGTCATCCAAAAAGTGCTAGTCTCCCTTTCTGTGGGAGATGTTTTTTGCCAGCCGCTCAGTCCTCACTGATTTTCTGTCACTGGAAACCACTCTATGCTATGAAGTTCTGGAAAATTAAGAGCTCTGCAACAAGAAAGGAATAAAAAAGATCTTAAATAATAATTAGAAAAATAGGTTATTTAAAGAACATAACTGAAATTGTGAAATGCACACATACTGCCTATGAGTTTCAGTGAGCAGGAAATCAATTGCGTAGTTACATTTCCAGGGTTTGCAGCAGTCTTGTGCATTACACCCATTGAATGCTCCATTTCTTTCAACTATCAAGGTTACTGAACTTCAGATACACCTCTCCTACTGCGTTTACAAATCAATTAAGTCAAAAGAACAAAGCTTTTTTCCATGCTAGAGAAGTAATGCTCATTAAATTTTGGGTAAGGTGCAAAGACAATTACTTCTAAAAATGGATGAAATTAATTGCACTCTTGCTTTCTTTTGATCTTGTGCAGCTTACATTATGCCTGTTGGTTTTCTTCCCCCTCTCTTGAATGTGTCAGTATTCCAGAGACAGACGTGGTTTAGTGATTAAAACAATATTTTTTTGAATAAATTTCAGTGTGCCCTGTCTGCTCTAAACATAATAAGGCTGCATAAAAGAGTTATCTGCAGTTTGATCAATCATTGCTCATCACTGTGCATTAAGCACAATTACGCAGTGTGGTCGCTCTGAGTCCTAACACTGAATTTTCTGTCATGCTGTTTTGGGGTTTTTTGAACTTGTGATTTTGGATATCCAGTTATTTATCCCCGACTATGCCTGTACTCAACCCGAATTTGCCTTTTGCTTAGATTATTTGGACACAAGTACATGCTTAGGGTTGGGCTCCAAGCAGCCCCTGTGGCTTGGGAGATGGGAAGGATGGAGATTTTGGTAATATTCCTGCAAAATGGGGTAGGCAGCAAAGCCCAGATGACCAGTGTTGATCTCTTGTGTAGTACAGGTGAGATTTGGAGACAGCTGATCCATGGTCATCCATTTGTCAGAGACTGGGAGTTTGAGAGATGGTCTGAGAATCCAGCCTGCTCTGATCTCCTCAGACCTGTCTGCCGTGAGTCAGTCTCAGCACAGCTTTTAAAGCTCAGTTCCTCTCACTCTGAAGGAGCTAATACCCCTTATTTTTCAGGAAAAATAGTGAGAATTAACACTTTTGAATTTATTGTATTCATGTTAGGTCCTAATTAGCATTGTAGATACAACACATTCGCTTTGTTACAAAGTTTTGTAGAAGTGGCATCCACAAGTGCTGCATGTTTAAACTTTTTTAGCTCCCAGTTGATGGCTGTTTCTTCAGAAATGCATAATGACCTAGCAAGTGCCTTTATGAAAGAGCACATTTTTGTTGTTGTTACATGCTGGTTTAATACAAATATCTTTTGAAAACCAAAACACTCTTCTCACTAATTTCTTCCCTGTGGTCGGAGTGTGGGGAAGTGGACACTTCTCAATTTAGCATGTAATTATTAAAAATCAAGACAGTGTGCTTTTAATTATACACAAGAAGAGGAGTAATATCACAAAACCTACAGCTAAGAAGATAAACATTTTTTCGGAGAGTGGCTGCCTGTTGGAATGTTCCTGCAGTGAACCCCGTGCTTGATGAGCAAGTACCTGTGGTCAGTAGAAATGTTGGCTGAGTATTTAACAACATTGTGCTTTTCCTTTGCCTGCATGTAGGCAAGATGTGGATTTCTGTGGACAAATTGCTGGGAGGTATTTTCCTAAAAGAAATCCTATTTCTTTTCATGTCATACAATTACATAAAGGAAAGGAGGAGAAGATACCCAAAGTTTCTCCTAGTGAATTTTACATAGAAATAAGAATGTTTCACAATTAGGAGATTTTCCTCATGAAGTGCTAATCCAGACTAATATGGGAATGGAACTTTTTTCATTCATACCAGGAACCCTTAATGTACCAAACATGTAAATGTTAATCATTGCAATCCAGTGAAAGATCTTGAACCATACCAGTCCCTCTTTCTAAGGATGGGGAAACCTAGGCAAAAGTGACTGTCCCACGGAGACATGGTTTAGTAGCAATAAAGTGACTGTAAAATCAGAGAACTCTTGGGTTTGAGCCCAAACATTGTGTTTTAATCTGTATTTGTGGTGAGGAGCTGTAGATCTAGGGCAAGGGCTGAATTCTCCTAATGCAGCTATTAATCACAGAGCTTCACAGATCACAGCTCCCTTTTCTCTACCAAATGGTTTCTGCAGGTAAGTGTATTAGATGAGTATGAGGCAAATGCCTGTTGATTAAGGGCTGATCCTGGAGTTCAAGTCTTCATCACCATGTTCTTTTGCTCTATGATTGATGAAGCTCAACTATAATTAAATTTAAAGCCATAGATTTGGCAAGGAGCAGTATCCATTAACTGGACTGATGTCATTTTATCTCATGTGATTCATTAACAAGTGGCAGTGTATGTTTCCTACAGTTTACCTGATGTCCTAGGACATTAAAGGTAATGGTAAAGGTCTTGGGACATTAGGTTTGTTTATTTTCTTAATATCAGGGAAGATGTCAGCTTAGGTTTGACTAATTTTTGGCTGTTCACAGAAGAGGAATAATGTTCTTAGAAGGTTTAGTATTCTGTTTATGATTGTTTAACATTCAGCATCAATGATTTTATTGCACAGACGTTGACATTTTACTCATTATCACTTTGGTGTTCGTGCCAGGCTCTTGCAAGGAGTGTATTTTATGCCAGGTGCCAAATAACCTTTTGTCATCTTGCTGAATGAGGCACTGCTTTTGTCCTACAGTCAAAAATTACATCCAGATCTTATGAACATTAAAAAATATCCATCTTCTCTTATGCCTTCCCTCTGACACACACACAATTTGGCAAGGACTAGCGGTACTTCAGAATCCATACGTTCTGCTCAAAGTGAGAGGAGACATGCCCCTCATTTCTTAAGATCATCTCAGGCCAATTAAAGATGTGTGCAAACGAATAGATTTTTTCTGATTTATCCAACACTTGGCTGTAAGGATGATGACCAGACTGTGGAGCCATGAGGGCTACTTAAGTAAAAAATGTGTTAGGTTTTGGGACTTGAGGAGGTCTAAGACATTTGAAATTTTGTCTATAAATAGCTGGGCACACTAAACCCGCCCCTAAGGCTCCATGTGCCAGGATGTGTAGGATGATCGTTCTGAGTCATGCTTTCAAAAAGAAAAGCCAGCAAAAAGAATATAAGACAAACCTGTAAATCCTTTAATTAATTCAAGAATTATTTATGTTAAATTATCATACATTTGCAGGATTACACATCTGCATTTTTCTTAACACACTTGACTATTTTAAACCTAGCAGATAATTCCTAATTTGCTTTCATATATTCTTTGTCAAGGCAAAGAAAAGCTTAAGAATTCTTATGTAAACCAGATCATTCCAGTGCAATAATTTTATTACTGCAATCCATTACACAGCACTTTGGTGATAAAAGAGTATATCTTGGAAAAGCAAATCTTGGAATTTTTGAAGTGTTGTTGGAGGGGGCTGTTTTGTTTTAAACCTGTTTTGTTAGCTTCCCTTTTCACTTGGCTTTATTCTAAATAAAATGAAGTGGAAAGAAACCTGCCCATGTATAAATCAATGTGCTCTTTTTCTCTACTTAAGTCAGCCAAAGACATGACTTAAATACTCTTCTATAGCACTTTACCACATTCCAAGAACAAAAATTCTATGATGCAAATACTACCATTTCTTTCTGCAATAAACCTGTCAGGCGATTTGAGTTATTTGCTTGCCCTTTCAGGAAAAATAAAATAATAATAATAAAAAAAAGAATCAGAAGACCTTAACACAGAATGCAGACCTGATTCATTATGAATTCCACACCCCTGTTTCATAGCAGTTGAGCCAAGTTTAGGAAAAGCTCTCATCAAATCAGGGTATAACCTGAAGTTATGAAGGAAGGGGCTTGGCTTCTGTAAATGGCTTTACTTAGAGGAAATCAAAGAAACTAGATGAACTAAGCCCACTTGAGGATCTGGCCATCCTAGCTGCATTAAACACTTTTGTGTCTAATTTTTGTCTCCCACTTTTGTCAGCAGGGAAGTATTTGACATTTCCTTCAAAGTTAACTTCTCATTCCTCATCTTTTCAGTATATATTTTGCACTGGTTTCCACAAGTACAATTTCTCAATAATAATACAACAGTGCTAGGAATGGTTTGGGTGATAGCTGTCCATTCCAGTTCTGTCCTTCCAAACAGAATAATTTTCCCAATATTCCAGTATGACTGGTGGTAATATCTAGTCATTTTGCATACATGTATGGATCATGAACATAGCAGAGTTAATAGAAACATTAACTCCTGGATAGCAGCTATAATCTGTACCTCTGGAAGACTCCTGTTTTACTCAGAGCCCTTGCCCAAGGGTGTCAGAAATTGCTGTGTGGAGGTGACCACAGCCCAAAGGATTACCTGAAATGATCCCTCACCTTCCTGCATGATGAAAAAGGAATGCTGCAATTTCTCTGGCATGAATTAAGGATCCAGCACAAGTTTTAAGAAAATGCATAGTGATGCTGAAGCCAAGGCTTTATTATTTTTGCCCCCCTCTCATTTTCTGTTAATATTTTCTGGAGGGAGTTCTTTGTCAGCACCCCCATCTCCTTTGATCCCATCGCCTGAAGGCAGGGGATCTCTCCAGCTCAGTGTGTCCCTCTTTCCTTCCCCCCTCTTCCCATGGGCTGGCTCATGCCCACTGCCAATCCCTGCCTCCCTGTAGCCCTGTGAAACACCAGGCAGCTCAGCTGGCCAGAGTGGCCTGGTGCAGGGTTTGAGCAAGAGGGCAGGGGGCCAGCAGTGCCAGGAGGGCTGTCACATTCTGCCAGCTCTCCCTGTACAAAGGGAGATGTGGCTTTATTTCTTTCTCGCCCTGTTGTTGTGTTTGTGTTGCGGTTCTGCTGCCATCCCTTCTGCAGAGCACGGTGACTCCCTCACCCCACAGCCTCCCAACTGCAGCCACAGGGGCTGTGTGTGGGAATAAGGAATAAAACATGCTGCCTTTTAAGCTGCCCCTGATGAGACAAGCGAGAGCACAGCTAAAAGGCCACTGCACACAGCCCCAGGAGAGGCTTCTGTGCGAGGCAGGAGGCACCTTAATGTGCTCCTGCAAGATTCGAGTTTCCAGGGCTTTGATAAACTCAGGAAAGGGATTTAAACATATTTAATCATTGTGATCGTGCAGATAGTCATGTATAAAAGCCTTTTGTGATGAAGAAAAATAGGTTTTCCTAGGTAAGTGTTTGAAATCCATTTCTGGATTCCTGCAATAATACAGCACAAAGGGGTAGGGAGACAACAGGTGTCAGCAGCACTAAAAGGTACAAACAGCCCTCATTTACAGCAGCCTAAAAAAGGGTTTGTCCTGCAGAACAGGCAAAATCCATTTTCCCATCTTCAGGAAGGTCAGCTGTCCACATCTTCCTGCAAGGCAGGAGCTTGTGTGCCAATGGTTGGTGCTGGAAGGATGTCCAGATGTGTCTCTATCCATGTGGAAAGGGCAGGTCTGGATTCTTGCAGGCAATGCTGGACCAGTGGAAAAACCACCCGAATTACTTCCCTTCAGGACCACTGTGATCCCCAGTGTCCTCTGTTCACCTCTGCATCCTGCTTGTAACTAATTGGATCCACTTGTCAAGATGATGCGGCTCTAATTACCCTGGATCTAAATTCCCCTGGAGGGTGACTTCAGAAGGGCCCTTCACTCCTGTGAAGCATATCGGATCCGTAACCTTTCCTTTAGTCACACCTGGGCTAGTGTCGATTTTTCTTTGCCAGCTTTCACGTTGGCTTCCAACACCTTGAACTCTGCAGTGGCACTGCATGCTTAATAACAAAATTTTAGAACTTGCTGACACATTAGAGCTTATTGTCTGTTGGTTTATAATGCTGGGAAGTTCCTCCCCGATGTGGAGTTTTGTCAAATGTTTTCTGACAATCTAAATAACTAACATCTTTGGCATTTACTGCACCCCTTTGCCCGGCTAGGCAGTAATAGGCTCAATGAAATCTGAGTTACTGAGGCATGACCTGAAACAATATTAGCTGTCCTTGATTATGCTCTGAATTTTCATGTTCCCCTCCTCCCCGGCCCCGGTGTGATCCTTTTAATGGTTGTCTAAGACTTGCTCGACAACTAATGGGAAATGAACTGACTGGTAATTTCTTGCTGTGTGTCTGCTTGGCCCCATGCCAGTCTCCTGAAATGATGGTACTAAATATAAATTTTCATTACACCTTCTTCAATTTCTGTGCTTACTTCATGTAGTACTTTCAGATGAGCGTTGTTCGGCTCTGGTCTCTTATGGCGTTTAAGAACAACAATCCAGTTAATTGACATTTTGGGTATCATCACCTTTTCTTTTAATTCCTCACCATCATTTCTGTGTGTTGAGTCTTAGGCAACTGTCTGCCCTCTTCAGTTTTAGAGATAGGTACAGGAATAATTGCTGTATAGCATTCCTGCTCCTTTACACTCCATCACCTTTCTTGCCTGTCAGTTGCTGGGTGTATAATTATGCTTAAAATACCTTTTGGTATTAGTTGAGATGCTTTGCACTATTTGATGCTCATTTTTCAATTTGGCTTTCTCAAGTATTTTGATTGCCTCAGGCTCTTGTTATAATTTACATAATCCTCCTGTATTCTGGATGCTTTCTACCTTTTAATGCCATTATTTTATCCTTGATACTGTTTTCCTCATCCTTTGCTTCTGCACACCAGCTTCAGTTCCCATTTGTGACACGCTCAGTAAATGTTTTATTGGAGCAAGCATAGCCAGAAATATCATTCCTTTACTACACTTGATTTTCTGGACTCTATTTAATTCACATCAATTTTCTTATACTCACTTCTCCAAAACCTACCCTTTGTAAAGCCCATTATTTTTCAATTTTTTTTCTTAGCACAATCTAATGAATATTTTGGGTATGCAGACATGGCTTGCTTTCTAAATCTGCCAAGAGCCTTCAAGGAAATGCTATCTCTCCTCAACAGTTTATTCTTATTCAAACACCAAAGTAAAGTGGGTTGCACATTAGGCTCTCCTGCTGTCTTAAATCATGAAATAATATTTATTGCATGGGAATTATTGCTGAAAGTGCTATAGTCACCTAAGGTAATTTCAGGTGATTTTAAATCCTAGTAGCTTTAAATAAAAGGCAAGGTACAACAGTAAGTAGATTTAAAAAAAAAAAAATTAAAAAAATTGAAATCAGAGTTCACTCATAGTAGGACAGTTTTCATATATCTGTTGGGATTAGATTAGCCACGTCTTTTATCTAATGTAGAAGTTTTTTGTTAGAGCAAAGTGAGTGTGGATTATTCCCAACCTGATATGTAAGCAGCCTACCCTCATCTAAGAATATTTTGCCAGAGTTCCTGGTCATGAAAAATACAGAACAGTGCTGAGTTTGCTCCCAGCTCTCAGAATCACATGAAGTTTAGTTGTAAAGATAATTTAGTTGTAGATAATGAAAAAAAAAAAAGAATTCTAGCAAGGAAGAAGTACAACTCATGCAATAACACTGGCATTTCTTTCCCCCATTTCAAATCTCTTTCTTGCTGTTGAGGTTCTGGGGGATCTTAATGATTCATTTTTACAGCCAATGTTACATCTTTCAGCAGAGAGAGGTAAAATTTACACAGTTGTCACCGATGATCTGTGTTTTCCTATGGGCTGCAGCACTTTCATGGCAGGTCACTGAGTGTGTTCAGAGATTTTTATCTGAAATCTCTTTGGAGATTACTTTAATTTTGCTGTTTACTCTTGTAAAGTATCATGTGCTGAGTGAAAGGGAGAATAATTTTAATTTCCTCTATGAAATGTAATGAACATTTGATCACAAGACCCCTCAGAATTTGCAGCTCCCATTAAATGAACATCTTTGATGTCCTTGCAGAGCAGTGTTAACAGCTCTCATTCCTGGGACAGACCCACTGTTTAGCTCAGTGAATGTTTGTGTTACTGCACTTGGATGGTTGCTTGTGCCATTATTCTCTCAGATATGCTATTTTCAGGGATTTTCCCTTCAAAAATGATTTTTTTTGGTATAAGACGAGACAAAAAAAGCCTGCCTATCTCTAAAGAGAATATTCTAAGCTCGATGCTTTTGCAGAGACAAAGGCAAAAGTGGAAGCAGGTGCTGCAGTCACTCGATGTTTGGTAGAGATGTTTGGAGTAGCAACTTCCAAAATAATGAGGTGTCACTGAGCTACTGCTGCTATGAGAGAAGGGCAAGCTTTGCCTCCTTTCTGTAATGAGAAATCAACCTTTTCCTGCCTTCCTACACTTCGTATTTTTCTGCTCTCTTCAAAACATTCTGTGCTGCCAAATAATTGTTGTAAGTTATTGCCTGGGGGTTTTTGTTATTTTTATCCCCCTCACCTATTTCTGTGGATAGAAAGCATATTCAGTACTCATCCCCTGCCCACCTGGTCCTTCCTGTAATGTCACTTCAGCTCTAAACCATCTGCAAGTTGCATGGCTTTGCTCATTAGTGGCTTAGGTGGTCAATGATTTAATCACTTGACCCTCAGTAGATCAAGAATTTTATCAATGAACTGTGAATTAACTCATATGTGCTTTACTCAATTTCCTTATCTGTCTGAGGAAAACACATCTTTTTAATGAGGACATAAGGCTCAGCTCTGCATATAAGGATCAGTGTTACACCGATCCATGAAGTGTGAAAAATGGGCTTTTTCATAATTTCTTGTTTGCTTTTCCAGTTTTAGGCATGTACTTCTAGGGAGCAGTTTTAATATTTACCCCAGTGGTTGACAGCACTGTATCTTGAACAGGAAGATGTATTGTTTTGCACTACAAATAGGGACTAATACACTATTTTAGAGTAATTGGATATGATCTATTGCATGTGTCCCTATGTCTACAATATCTAAGTATTTTTTACATCCTCCTAAGCTATTAGGCAAAGTATTTTACAGTGAAAGAGTGTTCCACAATTTAATTACACGTTTTGTACAAAATATTTCCATTTAACAGTTCCAAACTGTCTCTTCCCTTTAAGAATAACCACTTTGGCTCAGCTCCATCCCTAACAACGGGAGTGTCACATGAAGTCCCTAAGTGTTTGAAAATGTTTTTTTTTGTTGTTGTTTTTTTTAAGTCTACTTTTATAAAATATGTCATCCACTCTTTATCCTGCACTCACTGTTTAAATTTCTGGGGTGGCCTCTACCATTGTTTTCACAGTGAGAACAATGTAGTCAACAGTGGCTGTATTTTGGCCACAGCGTCTGTGTTCCCAGCACAGTTTACAAACCTCAGCATCTTTGCTAGAAGCCTAATTCTCTTTTTGTCTATTCTAGGTTAGTTCATTCGGCCAGATTAGGAACCCTTATTCCTGACAACCATTCATAAGCAAGTGTTTTGCTACAGAAAACTGGCTTGAGAGTAATTCTTCATACCAGGGAGGAGAAAATTGGGTGGCTAACAGTAAATATGTCCCTAAACTACCTGGTACAACTGATTTCCATCTCATGAGCTTTGGAGATGGAAGAAAGATTTTTATTAGACCAATCCAATACCTCTGTGAGGAGACCTCTGGGTGGAAAAAGGAAAATATCCGCTTCCTGTGCAGACAGAAAAGAAAAATATCATAGAGAGGATTTTTTATTTACCCTCATGCATTCCTGAGCCTGGACAAAAAGAGGTTTTTGGGGACTTTATTGCTCTCTGCAACTACCTGACAGAAGATGTAGGCAGGAGGGGGTCGGTCTCTTCTCCCAAGTACCAGAGTAAGAGGAGATGGTCTCAGGGTGCTCTGGTGGGTGAGTGTGTGTTTGGATGGGATATGAGGAAAAACTTCACTGAACGGGCTTGCAAGAAGTGGAACAGGCTGGGGGAATGATGGAGTCACCATGCCTGGAGGTATTTAAAAGCAGATGTGGCACTTGGGGACACGGTCTCGTGGTGGATGCGGCAGTGCTGGGTTGACAGTTGGATTTGACAATCTTGGAGGTCTTTTCCAACCTAAAGGATTCTCTGATTCTACAAAACAGAACTGCCTTGGCAAATCAGGGGGCTAAGGCAGTACTATGCTGTTGCTAAGCAATAAGTAGACAGGTTTTGTGCAATTTTCTACCTTTGGATGGGTGATGTAACTGGTCTGGGTTTGTTATCTCACAGAAGTCCTTATCTGGACAGTTTGTGGCAAGAGACAAGGGCAGTGAGATAACAGGAGTGGTACAATTAATATTAATTGACCTAACACATCAAGAACACATGCCTTATGTTGTTTGTTTGACAAATCCTGGCCACTTGCTCCAGGATCAAAATGTAAACAATTTAAGGTATCACACTGCTTCCCACTCGAACCAATCATTCAATTTCAGATGTTAAAAAGGTAACAAGATGGGAGGAAGGAAAATAGTGAAGCAAGGAAAAGGAGGTAAAGATGTGAAAATGTTTTAAGAATTGGGTTTTTTTTTCACTGTAAGCACCTAACTGTATCCAAATAATAAGAATATAGGGTCCTCTTTAATTTAGTAATGTCACATGTTGGACTGTGTCACTCTGACTTCATCCTTAGTATATAATGAGCCCAGAATGTGCTATTTACCTTTTGCAAACCAGCATTATTCGTGTCATTGTATTTGCTAGTGCAGTACTACAAAGTCTAATGTACAACTTAGAAAATATTGAGTAAAATGGAAGGGATTCCAAAGATTGTGGACTCACTGTAGCCAGCGGCAGGTGAAATGCACATTCAGTTGGCTTAAATTGTTATTTGTTGTGGTTATTTGATCCAAAGGACTAATTTCAACTTGGACATCAAATGACCAGAGGGGTTTTCTTCCAGAACATGAACATCAGAAGGGCTTTATAAATCGGGCCTGGCATGCAATTAAAGCTTTTGGAGATACTAAGTAAACTTTCCACTTGGATGCCGAGCCGACTCCTTCTGACATCTGAGTGTGCCTTTTGTGAGGCTCATTTTTTTTCAGTAGGTCAAGAGATCTAAGCCTTAAATGAAGCAGGCTCTACGAGACACAGCTTTTCATCACCAGCAGGATCACGACCTTGCAGTGTATATTGAATTTAAGTTTAATACTGTAATGGATGGGACTTGTAATAAAAATTGCTAGATGTTTTGTGGATGAGTAATAAAGAGTAGATTAGAGTACAGGACTTCAAGAGTCCATTCAAACAACACTGAATTATACTATCTTTTGGCATTGCTTTTATGGTTTGGAAAGCTTATAATAAAACTCAGGCCTTGTCCATTATTTAATTACTTTGCTACGTTTTTTGGCGCTTTCTTAGTAGCTTAATAGGTAGTTTGCATAAAATGCTACCACTGTTAAATATCTGTTTGTGCAGCAAGGAACGCAGTGGTGTTCCTTCTGTCCTAATGTATCACTTAAATGGAGATAAAATAGTGATTACGCTTACTCTTTAGGACCATAGACTTGGATTTACTCTCGGCTCCTGCTACATATGTAACCATTTTGGCAGACTCATTTAGGTTTTCAGGAGATCCCGGTACTTGCTGCTACGCTTACTCTGACTTTAAGTGGAGTTTTATTTTATGGTCCTGTCATTAACCTGCTCATCCCTCACCAGCTGTAAGCGTGAGCAATCCTTAGTGGGAAAAAAGAAAAAAAAAAAAAAAAAGGAGAAAAAAAGAAGAAAGGTAAGATGTTTGAAGCCTAAAAAAGATTATTAAGTGCTGTGTGGCATTTTTCTCTCGCGATAACCAATGTGGAGCTTCCCTGACAGTTACAGGTGTGAAGGCCAAGTGGGCAGATTAAAAATTAAGGATCTCAGTTATTGGATTTTATTGGGAGTACTAGTAACAATGAAGCCTTCAGAATGCACAGGAGAAATGAAATAAAACAATTACATGGCAATAAAGGTTCTTCAGACATCATCACATGCTCATGGGAGATTTCCTATCATGCTGGTTAAATACTGCTAAAAACCAGCAAAAATAGGTGCCACTTCTTCATGCTATACAGACAGTTACAGGTCTTGTTTTTATTTCTATTATTAATATTATTATTTTGTTATATTCTGCACTGCAGAATATAACTGACTTTCATGTCAGCAATCACACTAATGGAAACTATGAAGTAAATTGTTATTAATTATTGCAGGAATATAGTGCATCATAAATATAATACTTCTTGAATAGTAAAAACAAGCTTAAGAAAGTTAGTAACTATCTTTGGCATGGCATGAAAGGGGAAGGGCACATTAAGATCAGCGAGGTAAAGGGAAAAAACTTCAAGTTTTCAGTGTAAATTCTAGTAACCATGACCTTTAAAAAGTTTTCAGAAATTTGTCTGTGCTCAGAACAGACATCCTGTGAGTATATCATAGTTCTTTATTTCGCTTCTCCTTTCTCACCCTCTATCCATATACCTTTTCAGCTCTTGAAAAATGCCAGTGTAAATGTGCTGTGAAATATGTCTGCCACATAAATGTTCCTTTTCTTTTTATCCTTCATTAGGACATTGTGATTTATAATGACCAGCTATTCCGGATTGTGTCAATTGCTCCGGAATGGTGGCATTACTCTTTGGATTGAAGCACAGGACAGGCACTGGCAATAGAAAGCACATTTGGCTTGGCAAACATTGCTGAAGAATAGCTGTGTCCTCCTTTGGGACAGAGCAGCAAGACTGAGGTGAGAACTCAGGATGTCCTTTGGACGTTTGAACTTTTGGACTATTCCAGTACACTTTTTGTGATAAAACTGTAGCCTGTACCAGAAGGCTTGGAGAGGCATAGATAGGGTTTGTTTTGGCAATTTTAAGGTGGATATCCCATGGAAGATTCAAAAGCACTCCTAGAATGGCATGCTGTGCTGGAGGGGGAGCAGAGACTTCTCTAAGCCCCTCTACTCCCCTCCTGCAAAGACCTGTGTTAGTAGCAGCACAAGGCATTTATACTTCTGCAGAGTAAAGCAATGACAGGTCTGCAGATGGGGAACACTAAAAAGAAGTTTCCTGGCATTTTGGATTGAAAGGGAAAGGTAGCTGCAAGCCAATTGCTCTGGTGGAGCTTCAGAGCAGCTGCTCATAACCAGCAGCACAGCCCGAGAGGTGAGGACCTCTGCAATCTGGTAGCGGCACTGCTCAGCTCCCCGCTGGAAGGGCCAGAATTCTGCTTTTGGGAATCTAATCTTCCTCTTCCGCAGCTAATTCTGTAGCTGTCATCTTTTGATGGTAATGAATTTAGATGGCAACCAGTACCTTGGTCAAAAAGGGACAAAAATGTTGAGAGGAGCCAGTTCTGATGAGTGCTGTGTGAAGGATGAGGAAGGCCTGGGTCGTTAGTGATGACTGATGCTAGAGCAGAAGCATATAAATGATATAATAAAGTAATACATTAGGGCACAATATGAAGCCCCTCTCGACCTGGGAAATGTATCACCAGTCAAATTTCTTTTCTTTTGAAGGTCTTCTCTTAACCTTGCAAGGAGGGCTTGATGGGAATTTCTGTCAAGTCTCTGCTTGCTTAAATGTCACTGGATGTTTTAATTTACAGGCATTATCAGCCTGGGAGTGGTAATGGTCTGGCTGTTAGTGGAAAAGAAAGCCTGTTATCAATATTAGGCTCTTTTTATTTGGGAGTATAAGTTTCTTTTGATTTGGTTTTCTTTAGAAGAATAATTCTGAGATATTTAGAGAAGCACAACACAAGGTCATGATGAATTTCAACACAATTATTTCATGATTTAAGACAGCGGGAGAGCCTAATGTGCAGCCCATTTTACTTTGTTTTCTTGAATAGAAATGAACTGTTGAGAGGAGCAGGCTGAAGTTTCTGATGGCTCCTGTAAATCATCTCAGCTGTCAATGGCACACAGCAGCTCTCAAAGGAGATTATCAGCTGGTTTTTGTACTTGTTTAACTATTAAAATAAAGTCCTGCGGGCTCTGAGTGGAAGCTGTCCTGAAGAATTTATGTGCCCGTTCATGGCTCTATCACCATCCATGCTGCCTCCCTAGGTGGATTTAAAGCTAGAAGAAAGGGAGTTTTTTCTCTCAGTTTGGCTCTCTGGTTTGTCAGGGACAGGAGGGGTTTTGCCCATCCACCCCACTCGATGCAGTGAAGGCCATCCTCACTTGCCAAATGCTTGTGACCTTGTCCTTGGGAAACCCTGCAGAAGGGTAAGTGTGCCTGAATTCTGAAGTCAGGCTGGAATTCAGACTCTGTGCAATGAGTTTCAGATTTCTGTCATAATGTCTGGCAGTCATTTTGTGTCTGTCTTGTTCACACTCAAAGCTCTCTGCTTCCTGATTCACTCAGTGTTTTTAGCAGTTAGCTTGGATCATTGCAAGCATCAAAGTACCAGGAGAAGGCATTTGGTGCCTCTGCTCGCTGACTTGGACTTTTTCTTGTGGATTACTATGCTCCATTTGATATTTTGGATATCCTGAATAACTAAGTATTATAGCACCCTTACATTGTAAATACTTTGCTCCTTTTGGTATGGTTGATCCTAATGTATTATTTAGCTGCTAAGTTTCACTTTATCTTCCTGTTTTTATTGCATTAAGGCCACGGGCTTTCATGAAGCTGCTGTCTTATTTTTGGTATGTTGCATAATCTGAGGAATTTAGTCTATTTAAAAATTGATACAGCATAAAAAACTATCTTGTGCATGTAATAACTTACAGTAGAAAATGAGGTGCAAGTTTGGTACACAGGTTCTAAATTATTTACATTTTCCAAAAAAAGGAATGCAGAAAAAATCCTGCTTGTAGCTTCCTCCTCTGAGTTTACCGTTCTTGTCTTCATCCCATTTTGCTTGCCTTACACAATTATATCATTGGAGCCAATCAAATATTAAATCTCGATGAGGGTAAGGATTTGTGTCTTCCATTATATTTCCCTTAATATTTTAATTTTCTGTTCTTTTGAACCAAGTATTATCTTTAAAGAGCTGTGTTGTAGAAAGGTTCAGGAATCAGTGAAGACATTGGGGTTTAATCTGAGCAAGAGCCTGTTTTCAGTCTGGTCATTTCATCACTACAGAGCTGAAAGGAAGAAGTTTGGGCTATGAATCATTGGAAACACAATCTGTATTTTTAACAGAAAAAAAAAAGCAAAATCTGATCTTGCCTCAGTAGATGTGTTTCCTTCGTTAGGAGCCAGAGGCCTCCAGGTGTCCTCTGGCCTCAGTTTTATTTAAGTCAAAAGCCAATTAAGAAACATATATTGATTGCACTAATGACTGGTCAGAGTGCCTTTTACTTGATTTTGTGTGGGTTTTTTGCGCCCAAGAATTTTATTATGAATTTAGCAAGGTCTACGTGTAGGAGTGTGCTGCTGCCTTCTTTATTTTTCTGCAGCTGGTAAAGTTATGTACCTTGAAAAACTTCCAGTGTAGGCTAAGCCGTGTTTTAATCCTCCTTCAGTGACAAGTGCATGAATATCTTGAGCCTACCCTTCACTACTAATGGGGCACAATTTCCTAAAGAACCAATAATGAGCTGATGGGTTTGGGGGAAAAGATATTTTGTTTAGAGAGATTTGTTTAGAGAACTCTTTGTTTCTGGCCAAGCCAAATCAGACATGTTGTGAAGAGTGAGAATTTTGATCTAGGAGCTGGTTTGCTCTTTTATGTATAAAATGCTTGCTTTGGGGATGTTTCAGAAGGCAGGTGTGAGATGGAGAATAATGTACACGTGTTGTTCAATATTGGTTTAAGGTTTTTTCTTGATTGTGTAGGTTATATGAGTAGTTTTTCCTTTTATTAACTGTCTTTTTTCTTTCACATAAACTGTAGTTAATGTCACATCTGTATAAATCAATATAACGATGGCATTGTGTATGTATATTATTATTTAACCATTGCTCTCTAGGGCATAGTTTTGTCAGTCATATTTTATAGAGAGTTTCTGTAGAC
Source organism: Pardalotus punctatus (assembly GCA_013400915.1). NCBI lineage: Eukaryota > Metazoa > Chordata > Aves > Passeriformes > Pardalotidae > Pardalotus > Pardalotus punctatus. The sequence goes on from VZTX01023804.1 coordinate 647,176, forward strand.
TGTTATAATCATTACAATCTGGGCAGTGGAAAAATCCTGCAAATCCCCATTTTTTGGGTGTTTCAGGTGATGATGGTGTTGTATGGGTAAATGGGAGCAGGGTCTCTGAATAACACAATCCTATAAGCATCACAGGAGATAAAGCATGAAGAACATGCAGCTAAAACACTGTTCAAATGAATACTCTGTAGAGAACATATTAGTGCACAGAATTTTTCCAGTCATCTCCTGTGAAAGCTACCCATGAATTTATGCCTGTAAATGCAAAAATGTTAAAATGCATTGGTGTCTTTTGGAAGCCTGTCAAATGCACTTTTTATACTGTCTTGAATTATTACTTGTATGTATATTAACCAGGCATCAAATTGTGCTTAAATCAAAGATAAATGACTGCTGGTTTGGATGCCTTTTTCTGAGAACTGCCCAGAAACGAGGGTGAAATTGGAAGTCGTATGCAATCACGTTTCACCAATATACAATGAAATAACCTTATAATATATAAATCTTCTTTTGGGTGATATCTAGTCAGAATGAACTCTCTAAATTTTCCTTCTAGCAAAATTCTTTTATAAACCAGGTACAATTTATGTTAACATTGCTGTGATGGACATTTTGTAGATCTCAAATAATCTTCACCCACAATTTTATTCACAGGCCCTCAAAAAAAGAGGACATGAGATTAATTATTGTTTGCCCCATTTCACGTTTTTATCTTATTCTATCAAGGCATTGTTGGGCAAACATGGTGCCCAAGTTAATTTAATTACAGCAATATTTTTGCTGGCCTGTACCACATGTAATTCTTTCTAGATCATGATATCATGATGGCACCTGATATAATCAAGAATATGTAGATAAGGTTTATTTTTCTTTTATTAAGCAGAACACCAGAGATAAAAATTTTGCTGCTTTAATGCGTTAAAAAAATGACATATTTAGTTTTTAAAATTTATTGATACTGTCCTAACAAATGTGAGAACTTTTAGCCACAGTTACATTTAATCCCTAATGATCACAAGCTTTTATTCCAACCTTTGGAATCACTGTCAAACCACAACTAGGAGGTAATCAGAACTTCTTTCTTTGCATGTGGTACTTGAAGCTTTAGGGTAAACTGGAATAAAAAAGGGAGGGTAAAACACGGCTCTTTAGTCCACCTGCAGTGTATGGATTTCTGAGCCTCAAATTTCCTTCTTACATTTGCAGTATTTATTCAGTGGCTTGGCCACTGCGTGTGAAATGACTGTTGTGTTTTCAGAAAGTTCAGACAACACAATTGCAAATCTGTCCCTCCCAAATGCTCAGAATTAAGTATTTTATTCCCCAGGGTGCTGTAGCTGTAGTTACAGCAGAGGAACATTGCTAATGAACAAATCCGTGTTTGTAATCCATGCAATCCGTGCGCGGTTGAGTTACACCGTGTTTTTCGAAATAAATGCACAAAGAACCAGATGTAGAAGTACTTTAAGCTTTAAGTTGGGAGTCTTTACTCCCAGACCATGGGGTTCTGGGAGGATTCCATGAAGGAGATGTTCACATCAGGTTTTAACCACAGTTACATAAAAGGCAGAAGATCATTTGAAGGGTTTCAAAGATAGAGATGCCCAGTATGAAACTCTTTATATGTTTCTTTCAGAGGCTCCAGAAAGTCTAAAAGGCAACAGGTTCTGACCACAGTTTCTGGCAGTCTAGCCAGTATGGACATAAGCACACAGGGTGGGTTGGGACATGAACAGGAGAAAAAAGAAAAGAGAGAATGGAGTGGAATTGAGCAGCTGGAATTTAATACTTTTCTCTAGGAAATACTCATTATCAAATTACAGTACGGAATTTCGTCTTTTACTTGAAAGCCAATTTGTGTTGACAAGCCCTTTTAAAGAGAGCACATGAAAAGCACGAGGGAACTGAAACATTTAGAAGGGATACTGTGTGTGACTGAATGTGTGTAGTGTTTAATGTGGCACCAGGGTTTTCAGTCTTTATTGTTATCTCAAAACCTGGTTTTTCTCTCTCCATTGGCCATAAGAAATATCCTCAGAATCCTAAAAGAGTGGTGCTCTAACTGTAGATATCCACTAATTAAAACAACAAGCAATTTAGCTTTACACCCTGCTGCATTAGTTAAGTTTTCTCCAACAGTACTTTCTTAAGGCACCTTCCAAATTTTCAGGGTGTTTCTGAGCTCCTCTTTCACCCAGATCAAGCTTTCCATTTCATCTTCTCACAACACAAATCTATTTCATATAGGTCCATTGCTGATGAGATCAACTCTATATATATATTTTTTTTTACCATAAAACGAAAGGGCCGATGAGAATGTTTGGTGTAGAAACAGAGCTGCCAGCCTGAAAAGCTGAAAAGTGATGGTTGTCAGCAACAAGCTCCGGTTCCTTCCCTTAGGATAATTCCACACATCACACTGACAGGACATTTCTGCTGATGCTCAGTCTAAATATTAATGTGCTGCCCTTAGTTCCTCCAGCCCTCCCTCTGACGCTCCACATTTCTCCTGGGTGTCTGTACCTTTGGAATACATGAGCTGTTGCTGTTTTCCATTCTCGGGACTTTATTCTTTTCTTGACCAAAATACTTGGCCTTCTCTTCCGGGGAGAAGGCCCAAAAGATTCAATATTTGCAAAACTGAGTGTTTTCAAAGCTGATTTTAGAACTTTTGCTGACTGACAGCTTGTCCACAGCCAAAACTCCTGCACCTCCTGTTTTCCAAAGAATGAATGGAACATAGCAGAGCAAGGAAATTGGTTAAAGGATATAAAAATATAGTTAGAAAGTAACCTCATCTTTTTAACTTAAATTTTGAATAATATACAGTACTATACACCTCTTTGGTGTATCTTAATTGCAAATTCAGAGATAAAAATTCAAATAATGATGACAAGTGTCTATCCCTGAATATATCCCTTTCTTTTTCATTATCAAACACAGCCTCTGCATGCCATTCTAGGCTCCATATTTGCAAAAAATATGTCATAAAGGTGACTACCTTTGGATGTCTGGAGTTGCATGAATCACTAAATTGTTTATTTTCTCAGTGGGAGTTCACTCAGGACATTGAGGAGTTATTTCCTCCTAATTAGTTCCCTAGAGTCCTCTTATAAAAAAACCACCTTAGGCTTCAAGGAGTCTGTTTGGGGTCATTATTTTCTTGATAAATGTACTCCCCACCACTCCAGATTTCCCAGAAGGGAGACTGCAGGGTAGAAGAATGTTGTGTTGCACAATATATTCCATGATTGGTTCAAATTACTCAATTTACCCACTATTTTCAAAAAAACCAATCCAAACTCATCAGTCAGCCACATCCTACTTCCAGTGCCGATGCCAGACAGTCATTTTCCCTCAGAGCATCATTGAACATGAGCTCTCCTCAGCTTGTTTCTTCCTTTGATGAACTGGATGGCTGCAGGGACCGTACTGAGATTTGAGGCATTGCATTTGAGATGTTGCTGGTTGTTTCCACTGCTGATAGCTCTGTAGGAAAGGAGTGGACAATGCTGATTTTGCTCAGGCCAGGTGGAGATTATTGACCTGTAAAATTTACCATCATATTTTATCTGACTGCTCTGAGATGTCATTTTGTCAGATGGGTGTGCTAATACGAGGTGCTTTATCTTGTCTAATCTTAGAAAGGTAAGGTGCAATCAAACCTCAGACAATGCTGAAAGATGTTGTCAGTTATTTAGCACGTGCTGAAGAGACAAGAATTTTTGTTTTGGTCTTTAGATCCCAACAAGTTCTTGCTCGAAAAAGAAAAGTATATCCTTCATTTTAGACTCAAATTTTGGCTTCATGTGGTGTAAATGTGTTCATTTTCACCTGTCATAAACCCTTTCATGCTCTGTATCTTGTGATTATTACACTGTGATCATTCTTTGATAGTTGCTCACCTCTATGATTCAGTGTTGCCAAGTTCAACGTTGTGTTTTCATTTATTCTGCGGGTGCTGAGCTGACTTTAGCAGAGTTTTAGGCTGATTGGAACACTGGACTTAGGTCCCATGGCCTAAATCCCCCCTGAATCCCAGTGTTTTATTCTGGCCTTAGCAGACTCTGAGACAGCAGGGTAGAGCAGGCACTGCAAGTGGAACTGCAGATGTGCAGCGCTGGACTGGAGCAGGTGCATCCGTGTGCTCCTGGTTCACATCTGTGCCAGCCTTGCTGCAAAATACAGACAAAACTGGACTGAAAAATGCTGCAGAGCTGTGGCTGCCCATCAGCAGTCCTGTCACTCTGGACTGTGAAACCCACAGGTGGCTGTGCAAGGGGGCAGATGCTGCCTTGGGATAATTCCCCACTAACAAGGGCTGCTGCAACATCCCCTCTGCACACAAACGCCTCTGAACCCCTCTCTACTGGACATCACCTTTCCAAACAAATATTCCCAGAGTCAGAGAAACACTTCTGCTTTATTTCAGTGGAAGTTTGTCCAATTGAAGGCCGAATAATAGAAATAAACCTTTCTATCAATAGGAAATGCCCCTTTTTAAATCCTGTGAGTGTGAAAATATCATACAAAGATGTCTCTTATGTTTGCAATGTGAGCTTGCAAGGCTCTCTTGCAGTCTGAATTTCACGGGTGCAGCACGAGCCTAGCACACTGTAAACACTGAGAACAGCTGCAAACAGAGAAAACAAAAAGCTGAGAAAAATAGATGCCTTTCAATCTGTGCACATTATTTAATACTGAACTGACACATAATATAACGTCAGGTGCTTTATTACGTTTGCCCACCTTAGAAAGAAGCTGAAGCAGCAGCAGTGGCCAGCTCAGGCTGTGGGGAATGCAGCCACAATGCCTGCACCCTCTACTGGCTGATGCACAGACCTCAGAGGGGGATGCAGGATCTTTTTCTCAGCTATAGGAATAAATTTCTCAGCTGGAATAGTAACATTTGCCAGCAAAAATTTTATAGCATCGTTATTAATAGAAATAGGAAATTTTGGGTGTTGTCTGGAATAGGAAAGGTCTGAGAAATAGAAAACTAATGAATTCTTTCATCTTGCCTAAGAAACTATTTGTTGAAAACCACAGTGCTCACTTTTTACGGCAAGGGAATGCCAAAGTTTGGCACACAGAAGGAGATTAAGCTATATTGTGCTAATTCTGCATGCTGGAGACATTGTTCATTAAGTTCTGCAAATGCCAGATGTGGGGGGGAGAAAAAGTAGTATTCTGCAATCAAGACCTAGAAATTTGAAAATTAAAATTCAAAGTCATGTCTTTCTGGGTGTGGGATTCAGTTTAGCCACAGATAAGTATTACCAAGTATTTGTATAGATTTAACTTTCAGATGGTTGTAGCTGATCTTGTGTAAAAAACCAGCTGCAGTTTCAAAGTCCACGTAGAGAACACTCTGTGACATGACCATAGTGTAGAGAGGATCATACACTCTCTGGGTTGTGACATCAATTAAATAATAGGCTTCTAGGGTGCTGCAGTTTCTCTAATGCTGTTTCTTTCCCTTGCTTTTTTTTTTTCTTTTTTTTTTTTTTCTTTTGTTTTTAAATTTTTTTTTTTTTTAATTAAACTTTTTCTCCTTGTCTGCCTACATGGATGCCAGCTAAGGCTTCCTGTGGCTGTATTGTTCCTGTATTGTTCCTGTCAGAGCAGACAGAGGTGTCTGTGGATATTTTGCACGGAGCAGGGTGCTGTTTGTGTGTCCAGTTTCCCAGGGTCCCTTGCCATGGAGGTCTGGTTCTGCCATGTGTCTCTGTGCCGCCAGAGACACAGAGGCATCTAACCTAACATGGACCCATTACACAGCTACAATGAAGAGTTTTGTTGTTCCTACTCACTCTGCTATTAAATCATTAGAACTGCTAGATTTTACAGGAATAATATTATTGGGCTATAAAGAACAGCTATCTCTACAGTGAGATTTTTCAGAAATCACAAGTGATTTGATCTGCCTTCTGTTTACTTTCTTAAAAGTAATTGTATTTTCAGAAGGATTATTTCCCCTCTCATTGCTCATCAGTTAAAGATGATGCTTCTTTGGGTCCTTCAGTTTAGGAGCTCTTCAGGTGTCTTTGCTTTGGAGATCCTTGGCAGTTTCTGTTCTCTCTGCTTCATCTCTGTGTTCTTGCCTGTATGTGTCAATTTTGTGTCGTTTGTCATTGTGCAGTGAGTCGGATTCCCAGGCATGACAAGCTCTAAGACTTACTAAGATAAGCAGATGAATGTGTTCCAATGTTTGTACAATGGTATTTTCATATTGGTATTATCTCCTGGACTTCCCATCACCATTGATGCTGATTAACGCCTGCACAATTCAGGAACATGTCCTTTATGATGTGTTTTTCTGTTGGTTCGTTATTTCCTGTCGCTTATTTTGGCAGAATTTCATAAGCACTCCTCATCGACTCCTCCACAAACCCGTCAGTCCCACACAGCTCTCTGGGGTGCCTGGTCTCTCTCAGGGGTCTCTGCATTCCCTGCAGGACCATGGATGAGCTCCTGCCCCCGCAGGCAGCTGCATGGGTCAGTGCCCAACAGCTGGGGCTGGCAGAGGCTGCCTCTTGACCTCCCCCTCCTCCCCAGCCTGGGAATCCCTGCATGCCTTCCCCCTTCTCCTTGGGATGGGAAGATTGGCTCTGCCCCAGGTGATAAAAAAATCCAAACAGATTAGACAGAGTTAAAGGCAGAAAAGATAAAAGAGTTTGCTTGAGGTCTCCACCTGCACACAGGCAAAGCCAGAGCAAGGCTTTGCTCCTGCTCCCAACCCTGTACCCGAAGCCCAGACACCCCAGCCTCTTTCAAATGCGGCTCACACAAAGCAGATTGGAAGTGATTTACTGCTCTTTAGGAGTGTTTTCAAATTGCATCTTTTTCAGTTGTAGGGAATTAACTGCGACTGCTTGAGTATTAATTAATGGATCATGTTATTTGGTGCATCTGAAAAGAAAATTTAAGAAACATCTTTGGCTCTTTTGGCCAGTAGCCATAATGACAGCCAGGCTAATTATACCGGTCACCAAGTTATCGGTGCAATCGTAACTGGAGGCAAACAGATGCCAAGAGAAGCTGGTAGTAAAATCATGATGTATTTCACAGTCATCTTATTACTGACTGATTTAAATAAGAACCTAAAATGCTCTGTCAGTACAGAGAGTGTCAAGGTTCCAGCAAATCTTAATTCACAGAAGTTCAAGCTTTCCTGGCTTATGGAAAGTGTCTGGTGAAAAAGGAAAAGGTATGCCACAGTGAAAGCATCAGGAAAATAATTTACTGTTTATACTTGCAAATGCTAACAATCCAGGCTATGTGTTCCTTTTTTCTACTGAGTTTAAGTATTAGGAAACAAAACTCTCTGATGAGGTTCCTCTAACTTCCATTTCATCACATCAGAGATGAAGTTGGCCCATAGTTCTCTGTCATTTGCTTGCTGGGTCTAAATGAATATAAACTGCATGTAATGGTGACTCAGAGCAGTAGCTCCTTCAGGGAATGTCCCTGTGTGCTTTCAAACTCAGCACGTTGGAGGTAGAATACAATATGTACTCCTCTCAATGTTAGGTTTAAACTAATTTAATTAGAAAAAAACTAGAAATTGGTTGGCTTTCACATAGTACGAACAGAAAACTCTTTGTATAAATGCTTTTCATAATTTAAAACCAAAGTCTAGTTTCCTGTACTGGGTCACTGCAAACCAAGGTACTGCTGGATTATGACTTGAAATAATAACTGAAATTTTGGGAAGGAACAAAGTCATAAAACTCCTCTGGACTAAATGTATTCCCAGCCACATAAACAAGGAAATGGATTTTATAATTAATTCAGAGTTCCCTGGCAAGCACAGTGTTGTAATGTGTTGTAATCTACTGATTAAGTTCCAGTAAGAACACTGGCAATGGCTTTTTTTTATCAATATCCATCTTTTAACAGCACCCGAAAGAACCTGAAATTCTGAATCTCAGAATAACCACGGGTGGATTGTGCTCATCTGAGCATCCAGTCAGTGCTTGGAGAGGGCTGAGTCTGGAGGAACAGGGTTTGTGTAATCCTTGGGTCCTGTTTGCTTCCTCTCCCCATGTCCTCGAGCACTGTGTTTTGGAAACACGGTACTTTATAGAAAATTGCTTTTGAGAAGTTCAAGCTGAATAGGTGTTTGAAACCTTCCAGCAAAGCTTTTAATCCAGCAGGATTCTACTCCACAGAATGCTTTGCTATCCATCAGGCCACTGGTCATGGCTGTTAATTAAATGAAAATGCAAAATAAATCTACAGTGCAGAGATACAACATAGCCAATTAAACATCCCAGTACAAGGTGCTAATGATAAAAAGTGAATGTCACCGAGGACAACCTGCATGATGTCAGAATACAAATCCCAGCAGATGACAAAACGCACGACTCCCATCAGGGGCTGGGAGGAAGGAAATCAGTTCCCTGAGCACTGAGGAGCAGCAGAGGAGGTGGTGAGGCCGCAGGGGATGGGAATGCTGGCTTGGGGACTTCTGGGGGCAAGAGGGAAGGCAGCTCGAGTTGGAACCCTCAGACCAGTGCTGCTAATTTTCTTGTCTTGGTGTGTGAAACTCTGACCAGTCCTGAGAGAGTTCTTTGCTATACAAGCAAAGCAATGTGGTTTTTTGAATGTATTTGTTTTAGTAGAAAAGAACAGTGCTAAAGAAAGCAAATGCTAACTGTGTTTGGAGCATTGGAAGGACTGCCAGGGCCCTGTATCCTTGTGAAGATGCTCTCTGAAGAGGGATGGCCTATTTAAGTGGCTCTTCTTGGCAAGGTTAAACCAAATGAATGGCAATAACTCAGCAGTTACAGCTAACTACAGCAGCCCATAGGCAGGCATTATAATTTCATTAAAGATCTGGCAATCGGGGCAATCTAAAGAATATAAATGCACAGAGATGAGTAATCTTAAGTTTCATGAAATCAAAGAAAATGTTTAACAAAGTTGTTGCAAGACACAATTTAATGAGCTATCTTGAGACGAACAAATTAATGAATATTTAATATCTTGTGTATGTAAACACTTCCACCTGTTCTACCTATTAGAAAGGTTAATTTTTTTTTTAAAACACAGTCGGATAAAATTTATACTTGAAAGAAAAATTTGACTGTCTTAAGCTACATATTTCAATAGCTCATGAAACTTGTGCTGCATCAGAAAACTTGCCTACCATCAAAGCTTCAGGTGCATACTTTATATATCTCAATATGCATTTTAGCTTGGATTGCTGGTTGGGAGCTTCTTTCTTCTTTTTAGCTTTTGATTGTGTGTTTTGCTCTTTTCAGAAGTTAGGTGCTTACATGAGGGTTGTGTGAAGGGCTTCATGTTCTCTAAAACAGAGAAAATGGAGCAGAGGAGAATTTTAGAATATTGCAGGGTGCTGGCCTTTGAAATTTCCTTGGATTTTCGGTCCATGAAAATTTATCTCTCTTTCCATTCTTCTAATAAATGCAGATAACACAACCCTATCAAGACTCAGCCAAACTAAATATTAAAT